>JAHLJT010009419.1:43907226-43993456 GCA_031308135.1 Acheta domesticus
ACACCTGGGATTCATACATTTTCTTACATATTTTCAACAATAAATTTTCTTTGTTTGTTCACTATATTTTTGCTTCTGTAGTAGCCTTCACAACTATTGGCTCAGTTTAAATTCTCTTAGATTTTATGTTACAACTTTTATGGAATTCAAGGTACCTTTTTATTACTAACCTTTTCAAAATACACATTCTTATGTTTATTTCACAGATGTATACCACTATCCAACTTTCAGAAATATTTAATAAAACTATCAAAAGTGTGAAGCTGACGATTTTTAATTTCACGCTATGGGGGTAGAGGAAAAGTAGGTAATGTATCGCGAAAAACGGCAAATTTTCAGCAGAAAAACCTTCCTTATGGGCCTTGGTAACAAAACAGTGGATAAATCCAGTTGCTAAATTTAGGAAAAAAAATCCTCTTAACAAGTGCTGTAGCCAGGATCTGTTTTGTGAACCCGTGACACCGAACAATCGAATGATAGCAAAATATCTGTATCTCCGTCTGAGAACAACGCTAGCGGCTAAACCATTCAGCCTATTTTCTCCAAAATTGATTTTCCTCTATCGATCTGGCTGATGTCGCGGCCTCTTGAATTTGAATATTTTAATATGTTTTAATTTTTGAGAGTACTTTACAAGAACGTCCCAGGGACACTTTCATAATTTTCAAGAAAATGCCTCCATCGGTTTTTATTACATTTTATTGTAGGATAGTGTGAAGAACGTTTAAGAGAATGGTGCAGGTCTAATTTTCCTTAAAATCTTTGATTTTTTGAAAGTTGCAAAAGTTCAAACTTTATTCACCGTCCTTGCTAGAACAATTATGAAGATATTGATTTTTTCACTTAATAAAATTGTTTCTTCAAGACATATCTTGAAATAAGTTTTTCTAAAATTTGAGTACTTTTCGCGTAGTTTTGAGTGAAAGTACGGCCGAGAAAGTACGTGAGGTGAGGTTTTAGAACCACTAGTTTCATTTTTGAACCAATTTTTTTCGCCTACGAGATTTTGCCTACCAAGCAAGAAACAAAGATAGATAACCAATAAATAGTATCATTTCATATTACAATTCGGGTTTCTTTTGTGTCCTCTGGGCACTTATGTGACTAATTTTGTCATGCAGTGTGTGTGTGTGTGTGTGTTCGACAATTCAGTTTTATCTCAATTCAGAACGCTAGCAACATGTCTTTAGTAAGAGAGAGAACGAATCGACAACAACTAAATCACTGACAAAAAGCGTTGGAATACGAGAAACAACGAAACATTTATTTGGAAAATTAATGTAATAATTTTGAAAGATGTATGTTATATGAAAGTTAGAATGCTTGATAGAAATTATGAAAGAAGAGTACGATAGAGTAGACTACTGAAATAAGAAATAGTACAAAAGAGGATACCTTCTAAAAGAGTACGTCTGGTAATCCTTGAAAGTATATTCCTTATTAACTCTGAATGTAATATTCTCCGAACTAATTTTGCACACAAAGATCTCTGATCACAATGAAATTACGTTTGAATAAGGATGTTAGTGAACTTTGCAATAGATTGCATCACCGTTAGCTAGGGTCCTAATTCCCTATTGATTCTCAATGATAAGAATTGTGAATGGTCTCTCTCATTGTTGTTGAAGTGGCTGAATAAAATGTCCTGATTTGAAATATGAAGGACTGTGTTGAAGTTCGAATCTGGCATTGTTCATTTGAAATTACAATTTTAAAAAATAACATAAGGAATATGCAACGTCGTCAATGTTTTTAACGTAGTAACATTTTAAAATAATTACATACAAACGAATATGTTATGGAACACGTAATACACTTCAACCATTTTTATTACTTATTATTCTAAAATAATATTTTAAATGTATAAAATCATAGTTATTTGTGATACGAATGGTAAACGTGACATTTTATTGTGCGAGTATGAAATGTTGCGACACAAGAAAGGTCCGGTATACTGAGTGACACAGCCCTACGAGCAAAATAAACTTAATTTTACCACTGTCTCGTACACTATTATTAGACACCCACACTGACTCTCCTTTTATTTTGATGTAAGAATACAAATCACGTAATTTTATACAATGTTGCATTGAGATCAGTAATAACTCATCAGAGAAAGTATTTTTTTCTTTGTTGTATTTACAAGATAAACTAAACATTTCATCATCTTTTAGTTCGAGTGCTAAATATTAAACTTTTAGCACACTGTGCATGCCATATAAGTAACCGCTTTTACAACGGTTGTCTAAAAAACACGTTCTGTATTTAAAAGAACTAGTTTCCGTAATATCCAGAAAATATTCCTGTACCTCGGAGGTACAGAGCACAACGTCCATTTTTTACAAAAACGGCAGATATTAGCAGACTTGTTTTAATTTCACTGTTATTTCTTTCACGTTTAAAATGCATTTAGAAAGAAGTTTCAAGTTGACAAAATAACATCACGATCACTTTCATAAAGAGAACAAAAACGTTTGTAAACAGTACAGGTAAATGTGACCTAGAGTTCTTGCTTTTTTTCCAAGGGAATGAAATTGTATTACTTAATTTATTGTTTCAAATGGTCGACGCGTAGTTATTTTCAATTAGCTGCTTATGTTCTCAAAAAATATAATGATACTCCAAAAAATTGAAATATCCATTTGAAATTCAAACCTATTTCTTAACAGTTCAGATGAGAAGAACAATTTCTGATACGCATAATTTACATCAATTCTTTATTCAATTTAATTTTTCTTGCAGGAGGATGATGATATTGAACGCAAATTCTATTTTTTTCACAATTTTATTAAATGTCATGACACGTTGAGTGAATAAACTAAATATTGTGAAGGTACAGAGATAAGGTGATTTAAAACGCCATAATTTTGTTCATTCAATACTAAACGTTTGAATTCATGAACTATATTTTTCTGTACAGTACAAAGAGCATTAACTTTATATTTTAATTGACTTGTTACATTTTACAATGGAGATAATGAAAGATAACAATATTTCATAACATATCTATTTCTATTAAGACACTTTTCTTAAAGAGGTTGAAGGTCACTCTTTACTGATTTCACTTAAAATGTAGCACAATATCCTTGATGCGACGTGAAACTGCCTCTGACAAGTCGAATAACAAACATAACCTTAGTTAATTCGTTGTCCTTCTAGCGATTAACAAATCTCTCAAATAACATCAAACTAAACACACTTATCTATAGAGGAATATCATGTACCAATGGTATCTTATCGCCGCCGAAAAATTTCCTGCCAAATTCTTGTTCTGAATTTCCTAAATACCATTTTTCAAAGCAGACGATACTTGAAAACCAGTTCACAACCAGAAGAGGTGATTTAAAACGCCATTTGGGGCAAAAATGTGACGCATCAGTCGCCTCCGGATTCCCAACTCCATTGTATGCAAGCCTATTGAGTTGGTATCTTTCGAGGACGTGGGCGTTATTCATTCCTCTCGCCATAGATTCAACATCAGCACGAGACGCGCCGCTTATTTTGGAATTACCGTGCACGCGCTATCACGTAGGGCCATACAAAAGTTTTACATTGCCTCTACATTACAAAATGCACACCCTGCGAAAGAAAAACGTCGGGTAAAAGCATCCATCCAATTTAATCGCGTCCGTAATAAAAGTCGGGGTGCCACAAGCGCTCCCTAATGGCGAGTTTACAATAGATGGCGACCCCCCCGCGGGCTAATGTTCGGGGCGGTCGCACGCCAGGTGGGAGGAGCCGGTGGTGCCAGGTTCCGCCGCCATGGGCGCTGCTAGCGGGTCACGTGCCGCACGATGCCCCGCGCTCGGATGTGGCTTCCCGCCAATAGGACAGATTTACGTGACAGAAACATTCAGTTTAAAACAATAACTCATTTGAGAAGAAAAAGGAAACAAATGAAATCACTCGAGAATAAAAATGTGGTATTTTAATATTATTTTTCTTCTCATTGCTGGGGAACAAAGGGTTCTGATGTTATTTAAAACCTGGGTAAGGTAATGTTTCTTACCCTGAGAGGGTACCGATTGTTAGCAAACTGACCGTACCTCAGTCATCGTTTTGTAAACATTCGGTGGCCCATATTTTGGTTTTGTTTTCTTATATTTTGAAAACAGCTTTGTATTTATTTTGTTTTGTACACTTATTCTTATTCTTTTTATTTTTCTCTTGATTATTTTTTCTATTTAATTTAATTTATGAGCCATTAATTTTGTTTAATTTTTAGTTTTACTTATCTTTTACTACGATTTGGAGTGATAGAATCACTGGGTGACGAGTTCAAGCTACCTCTCTGTTCCCATCCACCAACCTCGATCTCCATCTATAATTATTATTTAGTTGAGCTCCCTTACTGACTGCCCTTAATTGCTTGAACGCATGGCAGGGTACTAAAAGTCTTTGTTGCTACAGCGCTCTTTCCAACGTGTGCTTTCGTTTTAATGATAGGTAACTGACCTCGTGCGCGAAACGTTACACTGATTCGTGGTTTCTAAAAGAGCAAGAGAGTGAACAAAAATTAATCCTAATTGCTTCACATTATAATGTCTTCATATCACGAATATGCAATTTATATGCGGAGCAAGCGTAAGACTTTCAATTCTCTAAAAAATCAGTACCTTATTGTGCACTCCGCCCCCTACGTCAGAGTCTCTAAACAATTAATCTACAAATTCTATAAAAGTAAACAAAGCTAGAGAGATCGTTTCCTATTTTTGAAAATATACTTTTACGGTTTCTAAAATACTTGATTGCCTTAGAAACATCTCATGTCCAATTTTTACAGATTTTGAGATGTGATGTTTCGACTGGTATAAAAATACCTTATGCACCGCGAACTGTTTGTCTAAAACCTGGCTTGAGTTCTCCTTTGGTGCAGAATCTGGGATAAAGTTATTCAGTTTCTTCTTTTTCCTGAAAAATCGTGGAGAGCGGACATAAGGAGCTTCTGCACCAATCGATTAATTTACTTCGTGCTTGCTACAACACAGAATCAAAAGAATGAAGTAATTCGAAATTAGAATAATAGAATAACTTACAATACAAGCTTATTATTTGACCTCTAATAATTTTTGAATGAATGAAGAAAGTAAGAAAAAGGTTGCGCAAATGAAAGAAAAGTTTCTAACAATAGAAAATGCGTATCATTCTTCTCTTTGTATTCAGTCACAATGCTTTATTAACATAAAGTACAGTTTCATTAAAAATACAAACTATAATATTTCAGAATATGAAAATTACGAATGAAGTGAAATGTAACGAATATAATGAACTGTAAACAAAACGACTCATGGAATTCTGCACTAATTATATTACCATATCATCAACAGTGGAGGAAAGAATCGCAATAGGGGATACAAGTTTAAGTCATTCTCTATATTCTTCTATTCTTTCGGATTTGACTCAAATAAGAACTGTTCCTTTAATTAATCAAAGCCAGTTACGATATTCACGATAGAACACACTACGATAATGGAATGCAACTTTGTGAGAGAGTGAGTTAGGGAATGAATGAGAATGAGTAAGAGTGAAAGATTCTTGGCAGTCCGCTGGATCCTTATTGAGGTAGATATTGCAATTTGACCGAGACGTTTGTATGAAAATAACGGAATTTAATTATGAACCTGCTGTGTTATAGCCTATTGAGTTAAGCAAGAGCCCTTGAGAAACCCGAAAGAATAGGAAAGTTTAGGTAGGTATCGCTCATTAATTGATTGTTGACTTGCTTCTTTCCATTTAATTTGGTGTTCATTTCAGGTTTTTTTTTCGATACAGTGATCTATGAGTGATCTATTTCCGATACAGTGATTACAGTGATCTATTATAACAGTGATTATTACAGTGATCTATTTCCGATACAGTGATCTATCTTTGAGTCATGCCTTAGTATTTGTGAACCACTACTAGTGGCAATTCTTCAATATTTCTACGTTTAAAGCATACCAACAGAATAATGTTATGTATCACCGATCAGACTGCTTCTTGCTTGAAATATTACTATTAGCATCTCATTCTATTGTCTCAGTAGTAACTCATGTGAATAACATCGTGACTTCCAACAGAAAATTCTTCATTTATAAGTAATCAGCCTGAGAGCATTGACTTTTAAAAGGAAGTCTGCAGTCACAGTGATAGTAAGATATAATCTATCTTTCACCTCTTCTCTTCATGAGTTTTAGAGTAGAATTGTTTATGTAATAGAGTCACTAAGGAAAACTGAAACAAAAGAATCTACGGAAGTTAAGCACTTCATTATTCTTCTTCTCATATTAAAATCAATGGTCGTGATCTTGACGTCTTGATGTCAAAGAGGGTGAATAATGTTGATTACTTCACATCGTATAAAATAGTACAATATAATGCTTCATTAATACGATGAATAAGTTCGTTAGCATAGTGCCATGTTATAGCTTGTTATTCATTAAAATAATTATTGTGTTTTCCATCATCGCAATTCATAAAAAATATCATACGACGTTCTAAATTGCGAACAATGTACATTCTTCCTTCGACTGAGCGTGAAGTACTTACAAGTTATGAAACCTCTCATGCAGCTTTCATTCAAGCATTACCAATAGATGAGAAAGTGTAATCACTCGGCTAGTACTCCGTGTCCGGTGCGTTGCGGCGCTAGCTCCGATTCTGGATCCAAATTCAGTTTATTAATCGCGTTATGGTAACGCCTTTCGATTTTTGAGACCATGTATTACGCAACGTAAACATAAAAATTACAAATTCATTAAGTATTCCCCACTAGCTTTCTTGTCCTCTAAATTCCGTTGTATTAGAACCTATACGCAGGACAAATGGGTAAAACAGATTCGCCAAGTATTCCAGTATCATGAAAACACCAGTTAGGATGTTTTAAAATATATATTTTAAAAAAAATTGGTCCTACATAACATAAATCAAATCAACTCAAAAAATTGGAGGGATGGGTATTTCTATTTATAGTTTCTTATGGATGCCACAAGACATTTACATAGGTACATTGTGCCTAATACCCTCCATGTTTTATCCGAAATTTCTGGATTATTGTGTCTACTGTAACGCTCCTTTACTTTTCTAATATTAACTAAATATACTGTTCACTTTGTTTTTGAATATTATTGGATCACTTTCATTTACATCCGTGGGTTCTGACATACAACTTTCCTTACCTTTGTATATGTACGAGTGATTCTGTACCGAATCACGATCACTGGAATTTCTCTGGAAGATAAAACTTACTGTCGAATTGATGTCAATTGTAATGAATTCTTAGCCTTTTCTCTTTCAGAAAACAATAACAATTGACATTTATTGTCGCTTCATTTACAGTGTGCGAAATCTCATGACTTGATCGTTGAAATTTTCTTTGAATAGAGATTGTACCGTACGGTTTTTGATATAGAAAATTTGTAAGCTTACGATGTTTCTCGAATGCGTCTTTTCGGCTGCAAATCTTCTCGAATGGTTTCCCGTGCAGTCCAAGTGACGTCTCCGATGGTCCGTCTAAATTTTGAAGGCCCGTGATCTCTATTCGATTAATTTCTTCAATATATTGCATCGATATATTGCATCGCGACGCGACTGGCCCTAATTCGGTTCCGTGTGGACTGCTATTATCATCCACTGATATTAATATTCCTTTACCCAGCTATGAAGCTACTCTATCTAAACCCTTCGGTAACACGAATTTTATTTAATCAAACCCCTAAAATGAACTCACCCCAAAACACAAAATTCTCCGTTATGATTTTGAATAATAATATTTTTTCACTTGAATAATACTACGTTGCTTTAAAAGCATGAACCTCCAAAACGTCGCCTCAAAGTATTTTTTCCTAAAAACTTAAATCCCGATAAAATAAAATTTCCACGAACCGACGTCCGATGTGATCTGCTTGCTGGCTATCATAATACAAGCTTAAAAGCTTCCGTCTCCCCCAAGCACGAATTCTCCAAGCCTCCTTCACATTTATTCCGTCTCATTACGATTAGGCCTTGGAGAGACATTGTTTAATATAATTGATGTAGAGGCAAAGAATCCCTACGTTTGTTGACGCGTTGCTTTGACAACGTCTACTCTTTGGTTCCGAGTGTCCAAATAAATCTGTTTCCCCTCGTAATTTTCATGAGAAAAATGGCGTGGGGTCTTTTGGTATATCACACTACTATTGTTTTTATTTGGTAAACCTTTTATTACACCTGAAAGTTTCTCCTTCATTTTCTTCAACTGTCCAAAATCTTTACCTTTCGTTTCTTCATAATAAATTACGACTTAAAAGTCTTTACTTTCTGTTTTAATGTTGATAACTCTATTTGGAAAATCAATAATACTTATAAGAGAGTCTTCGTATGACACATTTACTGACTTGGGCACGTTGACTCTTTGGATCGAGAGCATTTTCGATTGTAATTGTAATATCTCAATATTTTGAAGATAGTACTGCATTCTTCATTGATCATAAAATTTTAACAACCGACAAAAATAGACTACAATCTGATCTCCTGCTTTGTACAAATTGGACCTCTAAATGGCACATTAAAATTAACATGGAAATGCTGAAATCTTTACACTCTGTAAACCAATCAGACTTTCATAAATATTAATTCTTAATCAAGCTATACCGTGAATATCACCCAACACACCTATCAAATATCTTGGACTCCTCTTAGACACTAAAGTTAAATGGAATGCCCATATTAAAAATATCATACGTACATAAATCTGACACTACACTTCATAAATTACACTCCTTCATTAACTATAAATCTCCTATACACATTCACTCAGCCAAATTAATATTTGTCACAGTTATTCGTCCTACCTTTACTTCTGCTTGCCCTGTCTGGTCCAATGCTGATAAAAACCTTATAACAAAATACAAATTCTCCAAAATAAATTCATCCGAAAAATATTTAATGAGCTTTGGTATATTCCCAACTCTCAATTTCATAATGAACTGAAAACTGTTATCATCCACTCCCTAATACGTTCACAAAAAAGCCTTCAATTATTCAAATCCTTGAATGACTTACAACAGACCCGCACTTTCAATTTACATCAAACATATCATTTTTCTCGATGCACACTATCAACATTTCCTAAAAATATATTTCATCTACCTTAAATTCTAAATTTACAATATATTATCTTCCTACTCTACATTTTATTTAAAAGGTCCATTTTTTTAATAACTTTACCTCCTTTCAAAATTTATATATTAATACTTCCTATTTCAAGTTTCTTTGAGAGGCAACTAGCCTGTTATTTATTTACAATGTCGAAACTCCTGAAAGACAAACATGTAGAACAGGTAAAATTCTTTTTAATTTAAAGTGTCTTCTCAATTTGGGACTTTTATTTTATTGCATGGTTTGTAAATCCCTGAAACGATTTCTCCTTGAAATGGTTAAATGCCTCAGAAAACTAGCCAAAATTCCAGGAATTGCATGAAGTTTTATGTGCCAGTTAATCCTAGAAATTTCAATTTCCTTACCTTTAATGGTAAATTGAACAGATTTAATTCTCAATCATTCTGAAAATTCAACATCACAGATAAAATAATGTCATGTAAGTTATGAACTTCTCTTACCCATTCGCATTCGCACCGTTTTACCCATTCTCTCGCCCATTCTCTTACCCATTACCCACTATGAACTTCTCTTATCCATTTGCAGATGTCCTTGGTAGGTTTGAGAAATCTCGCCGAGCCATAATTTTTACAAGATGATTTAATTATTTAAAAATCACAATCATTTTCAAAAAAAATAAATCCATAACTGAACCATAACTTGCTAATTGAAGATACTTGTACTAAAAAAAGATACGATATTGGAGAAATCGATCTTGTTTGTAGTTCACATTACTTAACAGTCGTACATGAGAAAATTAATAAACAAGTACCCATAAAAAGGATTGAAACGTTCCATTTGGTACACACAAACATCATATTGCGGAAGAGGATGGATAAAAAAAAAGATAGTAACGCCTCTGCTGGGCGTATCCTATCCATAGCTGTATTCAATACAATGTAAAACAGAACGATCTCGAAACGCTTCGAGATCACAATTTCGCTTTTATTCGTTATGGCTAAAGGTTAAATTTAGTTGTCACTTTCAACAATAGAGCATAACGAGGGTCATCCGACCATTTCCGATGATATGTTCGCTGGCAAAACCTTCGGGCAGTGTACCGTGCGAGTATTTTTTTCACAAACAGCTAAAGCGATAAATAAAACTCGTGTTAAATACGCTGCTTACGGAATACACTGTTTAATACATGGTGATTGGGAAGTTGTGAGTTGAGATAATTGTGTTACCTTGTTCTTTTTATGATAATTGAGATTTGTCTTCGTGTATCTCTGACACTAAACGGAGATTTTTTGTAGAACAGTGTACGATGGCCATTCCAGAGCGGGTAATCACTTATCGCTCGACTAAGAATGGAATGAGCTGGGTTAGAGGAGTGATCTCTCGCGATATATGGGACGTATTACTCCGCGCGTTACTCCGGCAATCGGCCGAGTCAGAGAAAACACGGAAATCACTTATTAGAACAGAAGACCTCGGAATGGACGTGGAATTCTGACAGGTGGCGCCACAAGCTCACCAATGTTAAAGGCGTCTCGCACATTTCAGGCACATGGCGGGAATCGACTCCACTATCTCACAATTACAAGGCAACGCCTTAACGCTCCTTACTGGTAATTTGAAGGGCGATTTACACATTTCGAAGTGAAGGGTCGACTCAGACCTTCGACCTCAGCGACTAACATAAAACATTTTTGATTCCAGCCAATGCAGCGTATACTAATCATCCCAAAGTATTTACAATTAATTAAATGGAAGAATGCCACAGAGCAGTCCCACCAGTATAGTGGAGGCTTTATCCTGGGAGATGGCGGTGTTCTCCTTCCACTCTAAGAACCGGCGTCAGCTTCCGGGGTTTTCCCCATCCAGGTGTCTCCCAGTAGCGGGGTAACGCCCCCAGCCGCGAAAAGTTTCTAAGTTCCCGAATAATCTCCCGGCATGTGTTGTTGTGAAATGCATGTAAGTGTGAATGTGTTTAAAGGAGGAAGATAGGACAAGGAAGAGGAAGGAAAGCTTTCTCGTGGTCCGTGACCCGTTTGTCAGGATATGTTCCGGCATTCGCTTGGTGTTCATGGGAGAAACCACGAAAAACTATTGATCAGAGCAGCCAGTCGCTAGAATTCCCCTCCAGACAACGACTGAATTCGACTTAGCTATGTAGCCAGTGTAAAAAATTCTACCTGTCGTCACTACTCTGACCATAGGACGTCCCGATCAGAGGCACTGCAGTAATGTCCTAAGCCTCCTCAGCCGGTCTCTGAGCCGATCGGTTCTGAACATCGCTCCTTTAACGTTGATGCTATTGTCTTTCGCAGACGACGGCGACGGCGCCGGGTCGGAGGACGGGACGCTGCGGGACGACACGCCGTCGCCCGGCGCCCTGGCCCACGCGCACGCTCACGCGCACGCCCACGCGCACGCGCAGCTGCGCCCGCCGCCGCCCCCGCCGGCCTTCCTGGGCGCGGGCGCGCTGGCGCCGCCGCCCCCGCTCGCGCCGCAGCCCCCGCCCCCGCCGCCCCCGCAGCAGCAGCAGCGGAAGAAGCGGTCGCGAGCGGCCTTCTCGCACGCGCAGGTGAGCACGGCCAACAGCACGGAATTAATGGAGACAAATTCGTAGAAATTCTTAGATATTTGCAGAGAGATTGGGGTAGCAAATATCGTAGCTAGGGGCGGATTACGGCAATAAGCACATGCCAAGGGCCTCTGCTGGTTAATGCCCTCAGTTATGTTCAAACTAAAGTTTATATCGTATATTATAAAATATTATTTATTGATTGACAGATCAACGCAGTCATACATACAAAAGATTGAGAAATTTTAAAAAATGGTTCTTCTCACGATATGTATAACGAATAAGAAAGGATATTTCGAAACTAATCTTCTGAGGGAGAGAAATTAACTTCTTGTGTATTATTTTATTTAATGAAACTTGCAATGAATCTACTCATTACGAATTTCTAGGCTGCCAAGCGGGTGAGGCGGTGAATATAGGGGGACAGGGCCGTGGACAGCGTAAAACATTTGTGCCTTAAGCGGGTTTCGAACTCACAGCCTTAACGTGTACGTACATGTCCTCACCTACTCTAAGCCCATGTATCGGAGCCGATTGATTTTACTGAAATTTTGTAAACGTGTTGTTTTGTAATATAATTTGGTAAATCTAATAATAAAAGTAAAACAAACATTCTGTACGTACGCTGACTAATGTGTTTTGTAGATTTTAATCTAACTATGAATGAGAGTGAGTGATTGAATCAGAATTGAATGAATGAGTGAATGAATGAATGAATGGTGTTTATGTCAGAAGGGAATGGGATAAGTGAATGAATTAGATCGGACCAAACAGTCTGAACAGCCAATAAGCAGCAATTAATTAGAATTCTCTTCACCCTTTAATTTAGGAATACGTAGTGAGTCATTTAAGGTGGAATAAATGACACAACCACCTTCTCTCCAATTATATGTACAAGTTTTTCTTATATAATTTTTCTGACATCAAATTTTTGCCATTTTAAAATGTATCGTCATTGCTCCATAGCTCCTTGACAATTTCCCTTCTTCTGTAACGTTCAGATGATTGTGTTCAAGTCTGCTGAGAATTTTTATAAGTATTGATTGAGAACATCTTTACTTTTTTTTCGTGATACAAACTACGAACCTGCAAATTTGTTAATTGAACGAACTGGAGTCCAAATTACGACAGTTCTGAATCACGCCATTTCTGATTTCCATTCTGAGAAGTCTATGAAACTTTCGTTTCCAGATTTGAAGTGCAATGCCAGAGATAATTGCAAGATTAAATTACGAGTACAGTGACGAAGCTAATAACTGAAATGTAACCTCTTCAAACGGCTACCTCGATCAAGCAATTATCTCCATTAACAGCCATTTTATTATGAAACCGATGGGTGTTTTTCATTACATACGTGCAAATATTCCTTCTTTTCAACAGTCACCCAACTAAGCGGCAAATGGCTAGGTCCACTGCGTAGATTGACCTTTACTAAGCAGTCACTTCAAGCCATTTGGAACTACAGTATAACAACAAGCTGGAGAGTAGTGCAGATAACTATTGAATCTTCCTACGCTTAGTCAGATTATTTCGAATAATGACATACAGTTTCTTATCTCGCAGGCAATTAGTTTCAGGTAAGAATAGATATTGTTTCATTAAGAGATTTTGTTATTAATAACGCGTGTGTTTATCCTACTTCACAACATACTTGTTACTACCTATCTCGTACTTTCTTTCTGTGGAAATAGACTCAAGAGCACGCTTCGTGCTGAAAATTCGATCTAAATGTCATTTACTATTTTTTTTTCCCTTAGACGGCCCTGCTGTTAAGTTTCAAGGGGTATTAATTGCATCTTCAAGTCTACTTTGCTTGTTTGATTCGGCAAGGACGGAAAGTGAGTTCCTTCAATAAGAAATGACAAGACAAGGGTGTTTTGTTATTAACCATGGGGAGGAAAATTATCCTAAATACCTAGTTTAAATTGTATTTTGCCATTCATGGTAATTAAAAATGTTAAAAAGAACATACTTAATTTTCCGGCAAATATCATTATTAGATTTGGTTTACACTTTGTATAATATAATGTTCACTAAGCGATCACCTCTATTAACGGCCAATTTTGGCGGAACCATTGGTAACCGCGAAAGTCAGGCTTCACTGTATTAATAGAAGTGTCCATAGTTTTTTCACTACCTATTACTCCACATCGCTTGCATGCGTCGGATTTAGTTTACTTCAAATTGTGAAAGTTATCACTCAAACTCAAGTGTTTTTTTTACTCAATGTGCGCAAATCTAAATTAGTCGGTAAATACTGATCTATTTTAAATAAGACCAACGTCAAATCTAATTTTGCAGGTTTTATATTGAAAATCATTTCATTGAATAGGGATTATACTCCAATTTAAACACAGTGGCACTTCGTCACGAGCTGGAAGGAGATGGGGACATTGTCCAATCGAGAGCTCCAATAGAAAAGTTTAAATCATAACGAAATTACCGATTGGATGACAGTGTTCCCCTCTCCGTCCCGCTCGCGATCTTGTAGTGCCACTATACAGAATGTGCCAGAAGCTCCCGTTACAAAAAAAATACCACAAATTCTGCGTTGCCAGACATGAAGAATGGCAGGTCCAGTTTTTCCGAAAAAAATTTTGTCTTTGAGAAAATTGAATTTAAAATCACTTCCGGGGCGCGAAATTCAAACCAGCCGCAACGACACTGCAGACAGCGGCGTCACCTTCTGCACTGAGCATTTCCTCGTTTCTTCGCGTAAACAGTGAAACAGTCGAGTAATATTCTGGAAAGCATCGCGTTGCTTACACTAGAATACTTAATAGTATCAAGTATTTGTAGGTTGTATTCAATAAATATTTTAAATGTACGTACAGAATATCGAGTTTTGTTCAAAATGATATTTTAAATCGCCGACATGGATGCAGAGATGGCGATGAGCGAGTACCGACTCAGAGCTTCGGTCCGAAGTGTCAACCGCCTTGGGCATGATTGTTTGTCCCTTGTCTCTCATGTACAGGTTGTCCAGAAGCTCCCGTTACAAAAAAAAAAATACCACAAATTCTGTGTTGCCAGACATGAAGAATGGCAGGAATTTTTTCGGGGCCGGGTTTCGAACTGCGCAATCATTTCGGAAAAACTGGACCTGCCATTCTTCATATCTGGCAACGCAGAATTTGTGGTATTCTTTTGTAGCGGGAGTTTCTGGACATCCTGTATATTTAAACCGGAATATAATGCATATATCTGATATTCTGTATGTTTTTACCAATAGAATAGAACCCCGCAACTTTCATGAGCAGTTTGCCCTCTGCTTTGTCCTGCAGGTGTACGAGCTGGAGCGGCGCTTCAGCCAGCAGCGCTACCTCTCCGGGCCCGAGCGCGCCGACCTTGCCCACGCGCTCAAGCTCACGGAGACGCAGGTGAAGATCTGGTTCCAGAACCGGCGCTACAAGACGAAGCGCAAGCAGCTCCAACTTCAGGAAGCGGCGCAGCAGGGCGCGGGCGGGGCGGGCGGAGCGGGCGCGGGGGCGACGTCGCCCGCGGCGGCGGCGGCGGCCGCGGCGGCTGCCGCGGCGGCGGCGGGGGCGGCGGCGGCGGCGCGCCGCGTGGCGGTGAAGGTGCTGGTGCGGGACGATCAGCCCGTGGCGCGGCCGCCGCCGTTGCTCCCCGCGTTGCCCCTGCCGCTGCCCTATTACTACTACCCGCTGCTGTGTCCGGCGGCGCCGCCGCCCGTGTCGCCCGCCGCCGCGGCAGCCGCCCTGCCCGGCGGGGCAGGGGGCGTGGCTTGCTCGACGCACTGACACCACCCGCCGCTGCCGCACCCGCCTCACTAGGCACCCACCGCCCCCGCCGTACGATTAGTACGATTGGCTCGACTAGGAGGACACCGCTCGACTAGGCGGTCGCTGCTCGACTAGGCGGGCACACTGGGTAGACGCCACTCGTCACAGCAGACGCCGTTCGATTCGGCAGACGCCGCTTGACTGGATGGAAACCGCTTGACTTGGACGTCGCTTGTCATGGTGGACGCAACTCGACGAGGGGAACACCGCTCGGCTAGGCTGTCGTTTAACCAAGCGGTCGCTGCTCGACCAAGGCAGACGCTCCTCGACTAGGCGGACACCACTCGATTGGGTAGGCGCCTCTTGATAGGGCTAACGCCACTAGGCGAATGTCGGTCAACTGGAAGGAAACCACAAGACAAGATGGACACCGTATGCCCAGATGGACGCATCGCAACTACAGAGAAACCTCTCACACTCAAGACAGTGCGACTAATTGTTAACCAACGCCCTCACCGCCCCCACCGTCTGATCGGGCAAACGACGCTGATATATGACCACATTTCAGCTGCCCTCCGATTGACGTGTCAATCAAAAAGGGGGAACCCCTAGTCCCCACGACTTAACTGCCGCTCGACCGCCACTGAGAAACAAGCCCGTTCCTCCTGCCATTCGATGGGCGCGACTCTCAAGAAAGTGCGAGTAGTTCTAAACCAATGAAATGACTCGACACACGGCATTTTGATGCGCAGGAGCGAGTTGAATTCAGCGATGTACGGGATGTATGCGAGGAGTTTCATTCAGCTTCCTTCGTTCGACGCAACCATGAATGGAACTAGCTCTAAAGTGCTGATTAACGGGCCTGTGGTAATCACTTCTCGAGTCACTTTGTTTTTGAGACAGTGCTTGGAAACAATATGTTACTTCTTTCACAGAAGATGTAGGTTTCTTGTGATATGCATTCACTAGTTATGTTTGTGGTAATGACGGACGCTGAGTGTCTGAATATGCTGCTCAAAATGTGGACACTAGTTTTACAAAACAAAAGGAACAAATGTTCAGTGTTTGAGTACGCGCAATGCCATTATTGACTGCGTCAGAAATCCTGCATTATTTTTAAACCAAATTTCCTATTGAGAACCTATGTATGATAGGAAAATGAAATTGGATCTTTGATGCAAGATTTTACATCAGCAGTTTCAGTTGCCTCTAGTCAGGTGGACCAAATATAACTCCATGTGTATGTCTTTTCTAGTCTCGTAGGAAGACTATATTTCGCGACTAACGAAGCGACACCAATCACAAGTCGTTTTAAGGGAGGAATATGGATGGATACGCATACAATAAGCTTTACACAAACATCTTCACACGCGTATTAAAATGAAGTAATTGTGGGTGGGAGAGTGAGAAATATATACATTAATTATAGCCCATGTTTGGAATCACTTTCTTATCAGCAGACTAATTTTAAAAAAGCCAAACTAAAATAGAAGGAAAGTGTAACTTGTTTGAGAGGGTTTCGAAGAGGTTTTTTAGCAAATGTTATTCAATTTCAGTGAGCAACCACGCTGTTTTGCATGAAATATATGCAAAATCAGTTGTAACAATGAAATCCTTCATGGCAAAAGAGATAAAATATAAAACTTGACTACACAATTAAATTTTCAGCCTATTAAAAAACCCATGATATAGTTAAGTAATTAACTATATGCAATGGTAACCAGCATATTACAAATAAAAAAAGAAATAATCATTAAGCAGAAAATCAGAATGTTTGCACATAATTATTTGTTAATGAATTACTAAAGAAAAATTCTAATGAGCAACATATTTGTATAAGTGAAATATTCTTGAAGAAATCTTGTAGCATTATATAGTGCGCCAGGAAATTCTCACCGCACAGGACCGAGTCAGAGTTCTTATTAAAAATTTCATTTATGTTGGTAGCAAACAGATCGCTGGGAAACATGTGAAGAGGACAACACTTCCAGCATCTGTTATGATTGTGGTGAGAGGTGTATTTACGTTTTCTTTTGTTACACGCATGAAACCACCAGTGTGATTTTCAAGCACCAGAGAGCTCTAGTGTAGACCGGAGAGACAGTGTGATGAGAAATCGTGACGGTCCGCCATGATAGTGAACGTCTATTCGGTTCTAGTTATCTGGGAAACAAGTAACAGGAATTAGCGCCTTAAATTTTAAACATTTATTCCCTTTTAGTTTCACGGAAACTTAATAAAAGTTTAGTAAGGATCTAATATTTAATACTTTATTGTTGCAAATAACATTTCTTTAAGACATTTTTAACATTCACGCAGGGAAGTATTCTTGGTTTACGTATTTTTAATATTCAACTTCAACTGATGGCAAACAATAGTGAAAAAGGAAATCTAAAAAATATTATTAAAGTGATGGCTATCAAATAATACGAAGTACTGCATTCTCATCAAGCTTACGACACTATATTTACATACCGGTGGAACTGAATCCCATTTTGATTTTGTTGGCTTTCTTTATAACCGAACAGTATGCAATACCTTGGCATTTTCGTTGATAGAGACTATTTTAAGCAGCAGTAACAAAACACAAGATTCATTTAACTCCGTAAAAAAGTCTGTATGTAGACGTTCACCAAGGTCAACCTAAAGAAAGACGATCGTCACGATTTTCAGCCCTCTAAAGTATTGCAGTTTTGCATCCAGTTATAATGTTGAGATCACTGGCAAGCACCAAGGCGCCTCTGCGAAGAGATTTTCCTCGCGCACTGTATTAACACTCGCATAGCAATCAGTGTGGGTCAACGATGGATCGCAGCGAAGTTGTTTTCTTCTATTTGTTTATTTAGTTATTTCAAGTCGCATCAGCGTCGTGTTTATTAGCGACTATTAGTTACAGATATATTATATTACTACTATATAATAGGATACGATATTAAATGAACACAATAATGCAATTGAAAACAATATTAAATCAACACAAATAACACAAAGTTGAAGTTGTATTTACAAGTGACGATGGTGTAAAAGGTCCAAAAAATATTTGTGGCTTTACAGAAGTTAATTATGCTATTTTGACCTTCAGTGGAATGAAATATTGCTTCAAGATTCAGTACAAATAACTGCCTTAGTTGATTGGTTATTGGACAAACTTTAAAAATGTGATCAAGATTTAGTTGGACTTTTCACAGTTCACTTAATCATCTCTGGTTTCACTTTGCTTAACTTGGAGCGTCTAAATCTTACTCTCGAGAAGATTACTTGTTCCCTGCTTCTAATTTTGTTTAGGTAAGACGTTACCGTTCCATCATTTAAGGGTTTTTTATTAAAATATTTGTAGACCCAGTGACAGTTTTGTCCATCATTTATCAGATGTTTGCCAACGCATTCGAAACATTCGCCATGACTACTTGTTTCGTGAAAACTCAAGCGCACTTTTAAAGACTGGCCTAGCCATAAACACGATAAAATCTTATTTTAGTATCTGTCACTGTATAAACCAGTTGTGCAATTGTGGATGTGGAACTAGTTCTTATAAAAAGAAACTTTCTCGTGTGTATCCCTGAGAAAATTATCGGATGATCGAAATAATCGAAATGATCACAAAAAGATGTTCAATATATAGACCCTTGCTATACTTCAAAACCTGAAAAATGTTTTAACATACACGTGTAGAAAATGACTGTAATATATTGCTAAATCCATGCCTAATTAGTTCTTCAATATAGAACTAGTGGTAATAAAACAGCCTGTTCTTTCTCACACGTAGTTTCAGACAAAATTACGCCAAAAGTACTAAACTTTTCGAAAAATTGTAGAATATTTTATTTCAAAATCTATATCTAATGAACAGATTTCAATAATGGAAAATATCTCCAAATTGTAGTGGTAGGATGAGCCGAAAATTTTGAATTTTTGCAATTTTGGAAAAATTAGTTTTCAATGAAAATGATTTTCCATCATTCCTTTGAAAGCCTTTCACAATATCCCACAAAAAACTTAGTTAAAACGATGGGGCCATTTTTTAAAATATTGAAAATGTCTCATGGGCTTCATGTAAAGCACCTCCAAGTCAGACGTTTTGCAATCATTCGATTTTTCGGTATCATGTACCCACAAAACATGGATCTACACCACGTGTTTTTTTCTAAATTTAGCAACTGGATTCATTCATTTTTCGTTACCAGGGCCTTGTAATAGGAGTTTTTCTCCCAAAAATTCGCCGTTTTTTCGTGCAGCATTACTTCACTTTCCCTCTATTCCGTAGCGAAAAAGTCCTTCAATTCTAATGCAACGTGTTCTGGGATTCGTCGTTGGCCCTCCTCATTGGTGCTCTCCGAGTACCGACAAGGCATTGGTATGCGTCTGTTAAGTATCGTACTCCAAGATTTTGAATATATAGTGAGATGTAAATATTAGAAAACCACGCTAAATTAGTTGCCTTCAACTACCATAGAGACCTGTACGTAGCAATTATCTTCATTCTGTCCAAAATCCAAACTTTCACAAAATAAATTTCAAAAAATGTTGATTGATGATATAAATACAACTATTTATAACAGTTTTATTGGGTAAACAATGTGTTGTCCAAGTCATTTCCAAACCAAAAAATAACATAGCGAAACATACTGAAGGCAAAAGAGCAGTCATTATGTTACTAGATATATTGTAGTTTCATTTGAGAAAAAGGAGAGACTGGCTGTTTATGATTGAATGTTAGTAGGATAGCGGCCATTATTGCAACGCAACACACAAAAGTGAGTTTACACACAAAGGGAATTCTCTATTGTTCAGTCAGAAAATGTTAATATGCATATTAATTGTATATACTCAAGGAACTGATTTGATTTGTGTAAAAAGTATTGTTATTTATAATTTATCACTTACGCGTTACTTTATACCTTCTTCAAAAGTAATATAGAAATATAAAAGAATACAAAGACTTGTTATTAGTCTGAAGTCTACAGTATATATTTAGAAATCTGATTTAGATGGCAAATAAGTGCAATGAGCTTGATAAGCAATAACGTTCCTTTTGTACATTTGTGAGCAAACGAAGTTTCTTTCCTCAATGTTCCTAGCGACATTTCCGAAGGTTATAAAGCGGAAATGCGCTTTAGGGACTGTATGAAACAATGTTCCTGTAATAAACGTTTTCATTATAATGTAGAATTGTTTTATATACTTCTGTAAGACTTATGTTCAACCCTATGTATTTTGACTTTGATACATTAATTTCGTTCAGGTATCTGTAAGTGAAATGATATGTATTTGGGTCGATGAAACACAAGTGTATGGTATATAATACAAAATTGATGAAAATATTATGTATCATTGATGTTACAAGTAAAATGAATACAGTTATATTTTGTTTTGTTACTCAGTCAGCACTATTATACCTTGACTTATTATACCTTCCACAAAATCGAAATCGAAAATAAGACCCTGTGGCAAATAATTGAACTCAGATAATTTAGCTTTATTTGAAATATTAGCAATTTTAAAAGCATGTGATATTAAAAATATAAACCATTTTTATTTCAGAAAAAATATTATCAGCTTATACTCAGAATTTGAAATGTGTCATATAATAAAACATTTAATGCATTACATTAAAAAACTAATGGATGAATAAGAAAATTAAATAAACAAACTTTAGTACCTAATACAAAATTAGAATTGAGTATTATTTTGATTTATAATTCATTTCTATTAAATCACTATTAAAGGTAATTAAATCTAAACATGCTGTATTTCACGATCATCTCTTGTAGAATCCATATTGTTGATCACGGCATTTAGTCAGCTAATTACACAATTATTTTAGTTTTCCAACGTTAGTAAGCTCTGAATATGGAGGTCTAATCTCCGAAACACCGCTAAGCTTAACTAAGTGTTTAATTAACTGACCAAGTCCCACGAATAACAATATGGATTACAATTAAAGATATAATTATGTAAGACAGGTCTGACCAAGGTCCGAATTCGTCGAGTCGGCTTGGAGCTCGCGAGCACAATGCAGATAGAGGCTACGTTCCCAAGCTCCGGCTGCCTTGGGCCCCTTAAGCGTTCAATGGATTGTTAGTGCGTAGACTACTGAGGTTGTTGGTCTCATAAGTGTAGTACAAGTTTTTCCTTGCGATGTGGCAGTTGTCTTCTCCTGCTGGATGGTGAGATCCGGCGCCAACCTATCGTCGACTAGCGGAGTTTCCCCAACCAGGTATCTCCCACAAGCGGGGCACTGCCCAGCCGGGACAACCTCTGACTTCCCGACTGATCTCCCGGCATTTGTGGTAGTGTAGTGCATGTTAGTGTAAATTTTGGGGTAAGGGGCGAGGATAGGACAAGGAAGAGGGAGAAAAGATCGCGCGCGGTTTGTGACCCATTTTTTAGGATACTGTTTAGGCTGGTATTTATCGGAGAAACCACGGAAAACTACCGATCAGAGCATCCAGCAGCTAGGATTCTCCTCCAGACTTGAATTCAACATAGCTAACAAGCTATTGTCGAAAATCCTACCACCGTCGGGACTCGTACCTAGGACCTCCCAGTCAGAGGCATTGCAGTGATTCAGCAGTCGAGAAGGGAAGATATCTAGGAGGAGGTCCGAATATAGAAAAAGACGACCCGTACTGAGTAACTACGGAAGAATATAGAATTCTGAAAGGAATTTCATGTTCAACCTTAATAAAGTAAACTCAGATTATGGAAAACTAAGACTCATGAAGTTTGAAAACTAATATTTAAAAAAAAATTGAACTCGCTAAGGGATTATCATAATGAAATACAATCTACATAAATTATTGATAAGCACATCGAAACATGACTTTTTAAGTTATAGTCTGCTGCAAGAAAAACATCTAATCTAATAAATCATCAGTCAGGTACACTGAGGGCGTCTTTCTTGTTCACAAGACAAATGTTCTCACTGGATGAGTTTGCTCAGAGCCAGCATTGACGTTGTTTATGTAGCGACATTAACCGCGTGTCTTTACTCGCGGGAGTTCGAGCTCTACCGGGAGTTTGAATTCGAGGTCAAATTGTGGCGATTTTCGACACTAGCTATATTGCTAGTTCGAATTTTGCCTGTGCGTGGAAGATAATTCTGGTAGCTTCCTGTTTTGATAGGTAGTTTTCCGTGATGTCTCCAATCAACACGAGGCGAATGGTTGAGCAGTTCCTTAAGAAATGGGTCTCAAACCGTCCGCGATATTTTCATCTTCCTCGTTCTATCGTCTCTCTTCACACACACACACACACTTAAACACAATACTTAAACACATGAGGCCAGACCAATACTGACATGACAAGCTTAGGGCTTCACATGGATGTGGTAGTATATACCAATCCCACAACCTAATCTCTAACTAATCTAACCTCTTTGGTTACGTGGACGCTGCCCATGTCCCCTTGCCCATGTCCATTCCTTTCTCCTGTCGGGGCGCAGTTTGGCCACACCTAGTGTAGAACAATTTATTATTAGAATATATTTTAATGAAATGCAGGCATGCAGGATAATAATGTTCAAGAAAACATATTTTTGTTGGTATTCAACTACAAGAGTAGCACTCGAGATCAATATGTTCATGAGTTTCTCCAGAATAGTTAAGCAGAATATGTGACGTCAGTCACTCGACTGTTCGTTTTAGTGAGCTCTTGTAATGATATGATCAAGACGTCTTGTAAACGTCACATCTGGAAGCATTCTCTCCTTTTGGTGCAAAGTACTTGCATATGTCGGCATGAAGAGTGATGACACGAAGCTTCAGTTGCAGCTTATTATTTGGAATTTTTCTTTGCAGATGATGTTCCAACTGCTGACGGGATCGAAAACCATTCGAGTTTATCCGGATAACTCAGTCAAAGAATGAATTGAAAGAGTTGACCATGCTAAGATAGAAATGAATAAATCAATTTACCAAATAACATAATAAACTTCACACAGAGATTTCATTTTTATTTGTAATATATAAACTATAACATCTATATTCTTTAACACTTGAGCAGTCACGAAAGGTATTCGCAACCCCTCTAGAATTATAATAGCATGATGCATTTTTTCCTTGCATTTTTTATGCAAGATAAAATTTGCCCGTTCCAATTTTCCTTGAAAACCATTTTCTTTACAGTCAATGAAATCGGAGGTCTGAGATTGCCCGCGCGTGTTTATTACACGTGTCTTCAATCTTTGCGCAAAGTGTTGTTAGAAATGTTAAGGAGTGTGTTACGAATGGTTTTATATGATTTTTAAAATTAAATTATTAAACACAACAGATTTAGATAGTCACCTTAAATGATATCATTTTTTAACTATCCTCAATTCACTAAAATGTATTTTGAGCATTTAAATGAAATAAATTACTGCAAATGTAGGCATCAAATTTGTTTTAAATATCCTTATTTTGAGCTCAAGAGTTACTTTGAAAAATATGTTCTGCATGTGGTAAAGTTTTAATTTTATGCTAGTTATTTAAGAATTTGGAGTGATTAATACTTACAATTTTCCCGCGCGACTGTTTACGGATTAATACTGATAATTTTTCCACGACTTACCACCATTTCTATTTCAAAAAATGTCTGTATATTTAACCAATTTATTTTCTCAGTTTGATTGCTACATATTCGTAGGCGTTCATATTGCTACTTTCTCTCTTAACTCTATTCTACTGTAGGCATTGTTTAATTTAATTTACTTATAACTAATAATGAATTTGCAGAGAAATGATCCGGTCGGTTAATTCAGCCGACTCGGAATCGTACTATTTTAAACTATTGAAAGGTTCCATTTCTCCTTCCCGCCACTGCGAACATTATTGACCATCCTATTAAAAGAATTATGACTTCCTGATTTTAAGACATGAAATTATAGGAAAACCTATTTCAGAACACTTACTAGTTTCGATAATCAGACCATTCATAAAAAAATACGAAAATTGATCTTTTAAAAACTTTAATAAAATAAGCTATTTAGGAATATTTTCTACATATTTACAAACTTTTTTCAGTCTCTCGATACTTCAATATTCAGTCATGTAAATAAAGTTGCAGTTCATTGAATACGGATTTTCCAAACGTATTCGGAGATACTAAATAATCGATAAATGAATTGGGGGAGGGGGGACTCCGTAAAACAAGGGCCTATCCCACATTTACCTAGTTATGAGGGTTAACTTTAAACACAGTACACTTGCATATACGTCAATACTGGAATACATTACACTAAAAGAATAACATTTAAGTTATACTTAATGCAAATAACTCAATTTCACAAAAATGGAGAATAGCCCCTTCTTCTTCTGACCACTTCTATTAATACAAAATAAAAATTATGGTAATTGCGGTTAAGTTTGAATGAATAACAAGACGCAGTCTAAAGGAAAGAACTCACACAAAAGCTCACGTGAACCTACTTCGTCCGTATCTGTTGCCACATGGCCAAGGAAAAGACACACTTTCATTACGTAAATTAAGATTGTAACCTCGTCACAAAAAGCGATTCACACGTTCACAACCACACAAGCGGAAACGCTCCTTTCCCAACGGGTGCGTCTCCTCCTCCCTCCAGCGTCCCGCCCCCGCAGCCAACCATCGTCCCGGCCGCCCGCCCGGCCGCCGCGCCGCGTCACCAGATGTTAGTTCTCAAGGGGACGTGCGGGGATAGAGCTCGTCTCGGATTCTTCCTCGCGGTAAACAATCCGCACTTGTATACAGGCGCAGCGTGGCGCGGCGCGGACCACCCGCACTCCGACAAGTGTTGGAACTCCATAAACCCCGCCTGATTTACTCGCCCGGCCGACGGACGCCCGTCGCCCCTCCCCTCTCCCCCCCGCCCCCTCGGAGTGCTCCCGCCCCCAAGCGCCCACTCCCACCTCGCCTCCGTCTCGAGTCGAGTCCCGCGAGTCGTTTGCGTCCTCCACCCAGGTTTACTGTCCCATACCATAGAGTAAAGATGTACAGAGACGGTGGTGCCATCTCTGAATGAGTTACCATTTCCGCATAACCTCTCCGCTGCCCGCAGTGAGCTGTCTATACATCCTTAGTCCATGCCCATACCCACCCCCGCCTTGTCCCACCTCGTTTCCTACCCGACCCAAGTTTGTCTCCCACCCCTCACTGCCACCCACTTCGTCCCTACTCCATCCAAGATGACACTCCCTCTCCCCGCCCCACCACCGCCTCTGTACGTCTCTCCGATGACTCGTTTGCGCCCTCGGCCCAGGTTTGCTGCCCCGTCCCCGCCTTGTCCCACACCGCTCTCGCCTCGACTAAGGTTTGCCTCCTCCTAGTCCTAGCTCCGTCTAAGTTGAAAGTCCCCCTCCCCGCCCCACCATCGCCTCTACCAGTCACTCTGTTCCCATTGCGACTAGCCTGTGTCCTCGTCCGAGTTTGGCTGTCCCATCTCCACCTTGTCACTACCTCGTTCCCACCTCAACCCAGGTTTGCCTCTCCATTCCTCTGCGTCATCGACTTTATGTCGATTCGACCGTCGTTCAAACTTTCCTCACTACTTCGCTTTTACAGATCTCGTCCCCGGCTCGCTTCTAGTTTGGATTTGCCATCGCCTTCTGCACCAGTTCCATTATGCCTCTACCGAAAAACGTGCGACACTCACTGTTTAGAGGCAGCAAGCATTGCAATGAGTTCTTGCCATTACATTTGCGTGATGACACGGTGTGATAATTTCACGTAACATGTATATGCTGGTCGATTAAACTGGCACTATTAACTGCAATAGCACATTGGACTGATAAACACATTGTTAAGAGACTTGTATGCTTGTGCGCTTAAATTTGTAGAGCAGCATTAAAACAAAAAGAATATTGACGAGCCGAGGTGCGACATGAGAGCGCCGTGGTGATCACATCTCGACTGCAAGCTGGCCGTTGTAATTAACAAATCAATGAATCATACAGCTGTGAATCAGTTTAAATTAAAGATTTGTGGCATGGATTGCACAATTACGTTTGTAAGGTAATGAGATGTTCTAGAATATTCTTAAATCACAGTTGCTCGGAGCGAGGCATGGGCGTCGTTCGGAGAAGCGCCCACGAGATAACCGATTTCACAACTGCACAAGATTTCGAAGAGCTGCAGGTTCGTATGAACTGAATGCATTTTGCAAGCCACGAACATAAAATAAAAATGCATGATGAGACACGCATATATAAATAAATAAATTAGGTTCTTTTATTATTTAATGAACATCTTTCTTGTTCAATCACCTAGACTTTGATATGGGCAGTGGCATCATTCGAACAATTACAGAATAGAATAGATTGAACACGTGGTATTATGTATCAAATTCAACTATAGACTGTCTCTTTTGAATTGTTATGTGAATAAATATGTGATGATTAAGACTGTCTATAATTATTTGGAACTTTTTTATACTCAACAATAGAATAGATTGCCTGCAAAAACCTTTCAACCCTTTCCTCAAAGCGTTCAACAGTTTAGGAAATTAATTTAGGACATTATTAAGTAAATGAGGGAGAATAGTGGATTATATAGCGATGCATAAGTGTTCTAATGTGAAGTGAGGTGTAGTGCAGTGTATAGCAAAGAAATAAAGAAGGAAATGTTTTCAGGTCTTAGAGAAGTGAAGTGCAGTGTGATCCTGGTGCAGTGTGTGTGTTTTTTTTTCCTTTTTCTTTTTTCTTTTCTCTCTTAATGTAATTTAATGTTTTAAGAATCAGTCAGTTTTTATATTATTATGATTATTTTACAATTATTATTACTATAATTAGTATATAATTTGCTAGTTATATTACCTTATTCTTATTGTTGTTGTTGTTATTGTTATTATTATTATTATTATTATTATTGGTATTAGTGTTCTATGTTACTGGGAGACTGTGTATATTTATGTTTTTGTAATTAGCTGCCACCGGGTTATGCCCAATTGCAGTTTAAATAAATTTAATCTAAAGCTAAGCTTCCCAGTGGCCCAAGTGGTGTCGAATTCACCAAATCGAGATTCAAACGTAGCTCTCTCTTCGAAGGTTTAATAGCGGATTTGCAACTTCATTGACAGCCCACTCGTTTTATAACATGACTAGTGGTGCAAGAACAGTATTTTCTTTCTCCTGTTATTGATAGCTGTTGAGTTATACGAATTATAATCGTATTATAATCCACGTTAAAAATATTTTTAATCTATACCTTTAGAAACTCTCTTCACCAAATGAAAGACTGAAAATTAGAAATAATACAAATAATTAATTTTTGAAAATTTAAATTTTTAAATAAAAACTGCCATAGAATTAGAACTTTGCTCCTCGTTTCCAAACTGCTGACGGAAAAATTTGCAGCCATTGTGAAAAGTAATTTTTTGATAGCTGAGGGAATTTATCCGCATTTGTTACAAATTACCCGGAAGTTATTATTTCAAAAAACTTGACATGAAATTTGCAATTGATATAGATTTGAAGAAAAGAATGCATTATGAAATAAATCTTTAACTTTAATAACGATAGGCGGCAGGTTGAAAAAAATTGATTTTTCACAAATCAGATGTTCCAATTCACGCAAATTCACAGGTTTTATTGAATATCGACCCTATTTCTTTAATTTCTAGAACTCTGTTCTCCACTCGAGGAAAAATATGAAGAAAAACTTCGGAGACAGTTTTGAAAAAGAATTGAAAACGTGAGGGCTTCTTGTAAAGTACCTCCAATAATTAAAATACACGTTTTAAAATTTAAAGGCCTCGAAATCCGCAAGATCAGTCTGTGAATATAAAATATATTGACCGAAAATTGAAAATTCCATCTAAGGTTTAGGCCCTAGTATTGTTCATATTTTAAATTATTGTTAGTTCAATAAATATATCATCCCAAACATAATGCATCATATTACCTATTTAATTGATAAGATAAAGATTTCTTAAAACGGGTAACGTGCTCTGATTGTGCCAAGCGAGTTTTAAGTTGTTAAATAGACAATAATTTTCGCATTACTTCCGGAGTGTAAAAATCTTTGTTCTACGAGTGTGACTGTGTCTCACCAAGTGTATGGTCAGCCGGGACAGCGGCTGCCCTGCTGAAGGATGGAGTCATCAGACTCCAGGGCGCCTTTAAACCTCACTTCCGTCACCGCAGGTATCTGCACCTCACCAAAGTATGAAAACTTACGCGAATGCCATATCTACAGACGTATTTCCCACTAAGGATCAAGCCATAATTATCGACGCACAAGAAGGTCTCACTATTAAAGACTATGTTAACAGCCTATCCAATATTGTTGATGCCAATGAAATAAGGTTCATATCACGAATTGCTAATAATAGAGTGTGTACATTTCTAAGTTCTAAAACTATTGCTGATAAACTTACAAACAGTCACAAAATTATTAAAATAAAACACTATGAATTAAAGTTGAGACCTCTTGTAACAAAAGCTAAAAGAATTATCATTTCTAATGTTTTGCCCCATCATTCCCCACTCAGTCATAGAAGATGTGTTCACAAAAAACAACATCAAATTGGCATCTAAAATCTCATTTATAAAAGCTGGTGTTTCTGGACCTGATTTTTCACATATCATGAGTTTCAGAAGACAAGTGTATATTTCCCCTGATGATGTGAGTTTACTAAATGAATCTACTACTGTGTTTTATGATGGAACATCATACAGGATATTTTTTACAACCGATGACATGTCCTGCTTTATCTGCCACCAAACAGGGCACTTAGCTGGCCAATGTCCTACACCAAACACCTCTAATCATAATAATACCAACTTATCCAGTGTACCCACAGAATCTAAAACCAATAGTGATAGTTCCAGTGAATTGCCAGAATCTTCAATTAATGAAAATACCACTGTAGTAGACATACAAAATCAGGAGGTAACTATGGAAACTAATGATAATATGGTCTCTACTATACCTAAAAGAACTCTTTCATCAGACTCTTCATCACACATTGAACAAGGAAAAATAAACTGGGTAACTCCAACATGGCAACAGGAAAACAACCCAAGAAGAAGAAGAAAAAGATACAAGAAGTAATTGAAGAAAACTGCAATAAAGAGAAGTCTACCACTAAATCACTTGAAGACCTTATTTGCCCATTAAAGGAAAAAATTGAGAGTAATAGTAGTGATTTCCCTCTTACATACAATCAATTGAAAAATTTCATAGACAAAGCATCTGGATCTAATCATCCAACCTTAATAGCTAAAGATTTTACAATGATATTCAATCTATCATTAAAATGATGACAGACACTTACCCTTTACTTACTGAAAGAGATATAAAAAACAGATTCACAAGAATAATAAATAAATTAAAAAGTTCACAACTACAAGATGATGAAACTGACACAGAAATATCTGAATAAACCTTCTCAATGAAAATAATACAATGGAACTGTAATGGTTTCTATACAAGATTACCCCACTTGAAATTGTTAATAAAAGATACTAATCCAGATATTTTGTGTCTGCAAGAAACAAACTTCAAAAAAAATCACTTTGGAAAATTATCTGGGTATAAGTCATCTGTTCGAAACAGAAATAGTACATTAATTGCTAGTGGAGGAGTAGCAGTTTATGTAAAAAATGATTGTTTTATACAGGAAATCCCTCTACAAACTGCCCTAGAAGCCATTGCGGTCAAGGTAAAAATAAATACTCTCATAACTGTTTGTAATATTTATATCCCCAATAGTCAAAATTTTGACACTTATGATCTTGACAATATTCTTATGCAGCTACCTAAACCATATGTTATAGTGGGTGATTTCAATAGCCATAGTAAATTGTGGGGTTCCACCAAATTGGACAGAAGAGGGAAAGTAATTGAAGAATGGTTGGACAACCATAACAACCTTATCTTATTAAACACTGGCTCACCTACACATTTTAATGCAAGTAATGGTACAGATAGTGCAATTGATCTAAGCCTTGCTTCTAATGATGTAGCTGCAAGTACTATATGGTCCACCATTCCCAGTCTATATGATAGTGACCATTACCCTATAAACATCAATTTTCCAGATTCGGAGCCAACTCTTGACATTAATTGCTATCCTAAATGGATTATAGAACAAGCAAATTGGAATCAATTTCAACAAGATATCAAGATAAATGTTAAAAAATTAAAAACACCTGACAACTTAATTCCACAAAATATCAATTGTCTAACCAATGACTTTACCAAGATAATAATATCAGCAGCTGAAAAGTCAATTCCGCAAACTACAGGAAAAATTAAAAAACATCAAGTCCCATGGTGGAATGTAGAATGTACGGAAGCTATAAAAAAGAAAAAGAGAGCCTTCAGGAAATTTAAGAAATACAAAACTATTGAAAATGGCATTGCGTACAGAAAGGCCAGAGCCCAAGCAAGACTAACCTTGAAGTTTACAATGATCCAGTCTTGGCAGAAGTACACCTCTTCCATTACTAACCAAACTTCAACAACAGAACTCTGGCACAAAGTAAAGAGCATTCGTGGAATAAGATCACCTAATCTTCCCAGATATCTTATTGACAAGAATGGTGTAAAATATTCTGGCCCACAAGATATTAGTAACCTTCTTGCTGAAACATTTGCAAATAATTCTAGCGACAACAACTATGACCAAAATTTCTTAGTATCAATTCCAACAAACTTTAACATAGACCAAGAACATATCAAGACACTATTAAAAACAAATGAAGAAGAACACAATCAACCCTTCATTATGAGTGAACTTTTATTTGTACTAAATAAATGTAAAAATTCAGCACCTGGACCAGACAATTTACCAAATAGTTTTCTAAAAAACCTTCCAGATGTCGGCCTTGAATACCTACTTCAATTATATAATCATATTTGGACCACTCAATCCTTCCCCAATCAGTGGAGAGAAGCAACAGTTATACCAATACCAAAACCAAATAAGGATCACACAAATCCAACCAATTTTCGCCCAATATCCTTGACATGTAATATATGTAAACTACTAGAGAAAATGGTATGTCGCCGCCTGAAATGGAGCCTAGAAAAACAAAACCTGATCTCACCACATCAAAGTGCCTTTAGATCTTTTCGATCAACCAACGATCACCTGGTAAACATAGACTCGGAAATTTGTGATGCATTAGTTATGAATCACCATGTGATTGCAGTCTCACTGACATTGAAAAAGCTTACGAAATGGTTAATAAAGACAGGTTAATATCAATTCTTACAGATTTGAACGTAAAAGGAAATATCTTAGCTTTTCTCATCAACTTTCTAAAAACGAGATATCTCAAAGTCAGAATCCAAGACAAATCATCACAGGCAATTGAGATGACAAATGGTCTTCCACAAGGATCGGTCGTAAGTGTAATACTCTTCCTCATAGCAATAAATGAAGTGAGCCTTATAGTAAAAGAACCTGTGAAAATATTCCTCTTCGCAGATGACATCACCTTACTCTGTAGTGGCAAAAATCTTCAAGTTACCTCAAACATTATGCAAGAAACCCTAAATAATATCAGTGATTGGGCAAATAATTCAGGCTTTTCCATTTCGAAAACGAAGTCTGAATTTATAGTGTTTTCCAAAAGTCGCTCTATAAGGGATGAAGAAATTACACTGAAAATTGGAGGATATCCACTTAAAAGGACATACACATGTAAAATCCTTGGAATGATCTTCGACTCCAAATACTCCTGGAAACATCATATATCTGCTTTAAAGGTGGATTGTGTTAGGAGATTAAATGTTATTAAAATGTTGTCCTCCATCAAATGGGGCGCTCAGTATGAATGCCTAATCAAAACATATAGGACACTAATTCAATCCAAACTAGACTATGGAGCAGTAATTTACAATTCAGCTTCAGAAAACATATTAAAAACACTGAATCCAATAATTAACAGTGCTTGTCGTTTAAGTCTTGGTGCTTTTAGAACTAGTCCCAGCAACAGCCTACTAGTGGAAGCAAGACAAATCCCACTAGCACTAAGACGCAAGTTACAATGTCTGAATTATGCATATTCAACGTTCAGTATCCCACCCAACCCCACAAACTCTACCATTTTCCAACAACCAAAAACAATCATGTACGAAACACATCCAAAATCCCCACTACCCCTGAGAGAAAGACTTCTTAAATACATGAATGACTTTAATATTGTTAAACCACTCAGCTTACCTAAACGTTTACATCCCATCCCACCCTGGCAAGACTTGAAGATTCTCATAAACACCCAACTAGGAAATATTTCTTGCACTTCCTTTGAATCTAATCCAAATGCACAGGATGCGATAAAAGAAATGCTCCAAAAATATGACAATTTCTACCAAGTTTACACCGACGGATCAAAAGAGATGGAAAAGCTGGTTGTGCAATAATTCTAACAAATGATAATGAAGCCATTCCATTTCGTCTCCCGGACTACTTTTCCATTTTCACATGTGAAGCATGGGCAGTGCTCAAAGCCATTGAAAGCAGTATCAGATCTGCAAACAACATGCCTATTGTCATATTTTCCGACTCAATGTCAACACTTAAAGCCATTGAAAACCGATACACCAGCAATCCAATAATCCAAAATATCCAAGAACTTTTATTTATCCAAAATACAAAAGGAGTCAAAATAGAAATAGTTTGGATTCCTTCTCATAAAAATATTGCTGGAAATGAGAAGGCAGACACAACTGCAAAAATGGCAACATCATTACCAAATGTTGACCATCAAATTCATGGTACCCAAAAGATATAAGAAATCTTTTCAAGGACTCTTCGTTAAAATATTGGAACTCACAATGGAAGATGGGGTCTACGAAGCTACACCTAGTAAGAAACTCTATCCTGGAACCAAGTCTACCAAGATCAAATTTCAAAAGAAGAGAAGAAGTCGTCATAACAAGATTAAGGATCGGTCACTTTAATCTAAATTATTGTCATCTGTTCAAAAATTCTAACCCGGAACCCTGTCCTAAATGTGGCGCTACCATGTCTACTTCTCACATTATTCTCGAGTGTCAAGAACTTGATAATGTCAGAAAAGCATTAAAAATAGAAGGCAGCTTATATTCTCTGTTAAAATCAGAAGAAGGTTGTAAAAAAATTTTGGAACTACTAGAAATAAGTAAGCTGTTTAATGTAATATAACAATGAGACAAATTTTTTAATGATATATTGATATAATGCTTACTGTGAAATGATACCATGTTTGTAACCTTATGAAATGTAATATTCTGATGTAAACAAACTGAGGTCGCTGATGACCAAGCTGTTAAAAAGCGACCATAAATAAATAAACTAAAAAAAAAAAAAAAAAAAAGATTTCTTACCTCATGTATAGCACAAAAAAAAGAAAGAAAAAAAAAACCTCATGTACCCGGAAAGCCTTACACTGGCGTTCTCCGACATCTGTTTTTCCATGCGCGTGCCTCGAAGTAACTTTTCAATCAATAAAAAATGGTAAATATCAGTTTTCATACGTGAGGGCTGAAAACTAAATTTTATAAATCTAGATAATTATTTGTCGAATAAAATACAAGTTTAATTTGAGTACTAAAAGTAAATTACTGTGAGGGTTCAACGGTTTTAGTAATTTGAGTCAAAAGGGTCTGCGGACAAAAACATCTGGAAAACTCTAGTATAGTGGGAATTATTTGCTTTTTCTATCTGTTAGGCATTTGTGATAAATACATGCCCTGACATTACCGAGTTACTTCCACTAGTTAAGAACACAAAAGAAGATATGTTGTCAAAACCGTTTTTCGATGGACATTTGAGGGTTGTTGAAAATGTGAGAGTATTTTGTAAATTTACACTGCTTAAATGTTCTTGTTAGCCGAGACAATTCTAAAAGCAAGTGGTAAAGATGTAGTACTTGGATATCACGTATGTCACAGCGTAAGGATTGTAACAGATGGAACATGAACTTGGTGAAACAATAAATGATGGTGTTTAAGTGCGTCCGAGTTTATGGGAATATAGAAAAAACATATTTTTAGTCTAGTCAGAATACGGAGAAAAGTTGGAGGCTGTGCAGAAGGGAAATTACGTAAAAGTATTAACAATCTTATGGTTTCGTTTTGGTAATATCGTTCACGACTATACTTTCGGAACCGGTTGTTACCAAGGATTCAAGTGACCGTTTTGAGAGGAAGTTCCAACCAAGAGACAATGAAAAGGTAAGTTGAAAAGTAGGTGAAGGTAATGAGTCTGATGAAAGTAGGTGAATGATATGAGTGCAAAGAAAATAGGCTAATAATGCAGTATTTTTAAGATACGTTAGGGATAATAATGGAAGAAAAAACTAGGCCGAGTAGGAAAGGGTGGTACTGTTTTCGTCTATACAATAAACTAACTAAACACTGACAACGTTAAAATAATTCTTTTTCCCATAGCTTTCATCCAGATTTTTCATCAGCAATACCAGCCTAATTTTAGCGACGAAGTATAACTATTTTTTGGTTGTTAACTTCATTATCACTCCAGAAATTCGTGACTCTTGACGTCCGGTTTAGAACTAAGCTTGTTTATGTTTGGTGATATGATTGTAGCTCGATAAATGCATAATGCTTTTAGGAAAGATATAAAATAATATAAAATAATATAAAATCTGAAAACTCGCAGAACTGGTATATTTTAAATATAATTTTTTATTCTCATTGCGTTTCATTTTGAATCATTTACTCCGTCTTCAGAACCTCTTTGCGACAACACATACACGAAAGACAAATACTTATGACAAGGGAGCGGATATTTATGCCCTAAAAAATCTTGAAATATGCTCCTAAAAATATGCATTTATGACCTAAAAATTCTGAAATATGCCCTTTAATATGCACTTAATCTTAATGATATTTCATTTCTTCTGCAAACCTGTCTTGATAAAATTCTTGAAATGAAATGAAAATTTGCATGAAATGAAATTATATATTTTTGTGCAAACGTAATGTAATCTACCCTACTTCGCGAGAGGAATAACCGAAGTAAATATTCACCTTAGTGAAGTACATTTTCTGCCCTGTTGAATTCCTTCTGACTTGTTTAAAAAATATGTTCTCAAGAAATATCCCACATTAGCCCAAATATTTTATCATCTACAGAAAACAAAACGCAATCTGTGACTGGCTCTTGTGAATCAATTACATACGTTTACGATCACAATTTCATAAGATTCTTTGAAAACATAAAACGTTTTATAAATTAGTCTCCTTTTTAACGAAATAGGCAAAATATGCTCTTATAATTATACGAATATATGCACTAACAGGAAAAATCAGCCAAATATGCACAAATATGCACTAACATATTAATCTATATAGCATCATATTAATCTATTATAGCATCATATTCTAACCAAACGTCGAGAAATTTCACTTAGCTATGTCCCGAACCAACGGACAAAAATATGCAAAATCATAGAAATCTGCTCCCTACTTATGACAAGGTTTTCACCCACTGGTGCGATTACTCCAGAATATTCCAATTATTTTAAAAGCGGTGGAAAACTGTAGGCGTGATCCCTACTATCTTCTAACTTATTAACCCTCCGCAATTCATGCATCTGGAAAATTATTGCTAGACGTTGCCAAATGAAGTGAGGTGGGCTCCTTTGGGCAGATCTGGCAGAGTAGAGCAGAGAGGAGCAGAGCAGAACAGAATGGAGCGGGTTGATTATCCCTACACAGGATTTGAGTAAACTCCTCGTGTGCGTGCGTGGAGAAAATACAGTTCCATGCCTCACAGTTAGACCACTTCCCGTGCACCAATCGAAACATACGAGGTGTAAATCGATGCGTTTCGGTCTCCTGAAGGGGAACTGATACTTTGTTTTCGGGTCCGGCAGGAAGATTAAAATAAATTTCCAAAAACGTATTTTGCACGTTTTGGTGCTACCATTTTCGTGAGTATGCCGCAAATTAAACCATTGCCACCTAAATAGATCTATGTAGGTGGCGTTGATTAAACTCCAGTATCCAAAGGCATTTTTTGCACAATATATTTACGTGAACAATTGAAGTTAACTTGAACAAGTGACTCACAAGGAATATTTCAATTTAAATTACATCTGTAGGCCTAATACCGTATTTAAAAAAATAATTTGCAAAATCTACGAACTGTATTGCCTCGGAACGTATTAATTTGAAGAATTTCAAGTAAATAAGGAGAAAAAACTGAGTAATGTTTGAGAATGAATGAACTATGTTCGACTTCTCACTTTTACGTTCGTAAGTGTGCAAATACCGATTTTCAAATGAATGTGACCCACAACTTATACTTATTAAACTTAACTATTACCTTATTAACATAAACATACAAAACAGTTGTCTTTTAATATTTTTTGTTATTTACATTAGTAAACACGCACTTAGCCCATTGGCAACCAACCATCTAAATAACGCTTTACGAACGCGTCCACAGCAACGGCCATTTAAATGCTCGGAGTCCATTAAAAATATTTTAGCGGACTTTTGGATTTAGATTTTATCAGTGCTCGTAAATCTTGGGATAAATATGACTTTGACACAAAACACAAAGTTTGGGAATAAATGTAAACAATTGTTAGAGGAATATGTACCCCTTTCTTTTGCATATTGTTCACGGTCAAGTCTGCAAGTCCTTATCCTCGGCAAGCACCAAATACTACAAAAACAAGAATGACCTTTAAAAACAGGTATATGTGATCGTCAGCCTCTAGTGAGAACTTAGTTACTTGCTCTTCTGATTATTTAGGCTTGTAATTAGCTTAGATTTTTTCTTCAAATATTCAATAACTTTATAATAGTATATTCAAATAAATTTTAATAATTAGCCTTCAGTATTTACTATTATTTCAAATTATATGGAATGAATAACTTATGTGGATACTTAGTCTTCTCATGTATTTTTATACATTTTTTCAGCATACTAAAGTATGACTAGAGACTAGTTGGTTTGAATGTTTTTCATCGTTCGTTCAAAAATTCTAGCATAAATCTTCGTTAATGCCTCCAACATTCCTTTTCGGTCGTCAATCATAAAATAAACCATACGCTTTTTCATAAATGGTTACAGATTTAGAAGGCATCAAACTATATCTTGCATCGTCTGCTTCCTCCAGAATACCATTAGCACGAAAATATATGCTGATACTTGGAAATTCCAGGACATTTTTTCTCAATCAGCTTGCATTAGCAGAAAAAGCATTCAACTGTTTAATCACAAAGTATCGAGTACAACCAACACTTGCTACAGAAGCCGAGAGTAATGACAATTTTTTTCTTAACTCATGAAAGTGATAAAAGTTTATTTTGAATAAGCGATAAACTAGAAATAACAAAAAAAACACTGTATGTGACTCGTCCTCTATTAGTCTTTAAGGACTCAGCCGGAAGGTTAACTACTCGGCTTTGCTATCACTCCGCCTCGGAATTAACCTTCCGGCTTCGTTCTTAAAGACCCATTTAGAGGACTCGTGACATAAATAACTAATTCAGATTCACATACGAAACGATTAATAGAACAATTGCAAAAGTGAATTTGAAAAAAAAATCAATACAAATTAGACTGGGTTTGAGGAATTTTAATCTCTTCAAAAATGATAGGGAAAAATATGGAAGTGTTAAGCAAATCCGGGAAAGAATTTATTAATCATTTACAACTTCATTTAATGTAATTTTAGATAATTTTGCGGAAGAATTTTCGAACTAATTGAGAATGATCTTATATTAGGATTAGAGAATAACGTAGGAGAACAATTTATAGGTGATCTTTGTGCATTATTGCGCATGTTAGCAAAAATCGTAAAAGATGTAGCTTGACTAAACTTAACTATTTGCATCTTCAATACCTTCAAGTATTTCTTACGACAATTATAATTTTTAAATTGCAATATTACAACTTCACATCCCATATGAAGGTAACATACAAGGCCATTGGATGTTGGGAATTTTTGAAGGCGAGTATAGCATTATCAGTTACTATGATTCATTGTTAAGTCCAATGCCAGATACTGTAAGAACATATTTGAACAAAGTTATGAAAGTAAGTAAGTAAGAAAGTAAAGTATGAAAGAAATTTTCTACACATGAAGATACTTTTAAAATAGTTTACAGCGTTGGCGACGCCACATTCTGCTAGTAAATAAATACCTTGGCAACGACGGGTTACACCAGCTAATGTATTACGAAACGAAACGTAATGCATTATTATTGATATGATTGTGAGAAGAAATAAGTAAATGGAGAATAAACACTAATATACACATTATAGTAATATAATAATGCATAGAAATAAGAAAATACATTTATATATAAGGGATAACGTGTCTCGTTTACTTTTCCCACTTTGTTATGTCCTTTCCTATGTACAAACAAAGCAACGCAAACATTTAAAACACGTTTATTACCAGCCTAAAATAGCTGACTGAAGTGTGCAGGCATCCATTAACCGGTATCAGTTTCTAAAATGAGAAAATCTTTCGAAAGGCTGTCTTGCGGTCACAGCCGGAGTAGGGCACGTGGAACGTGTTTACGTTCTCCAACAAGGTGAACGGACTCTATGGTAGAAAAATTATGCTAAGCTAACTACACACCTAACACCTATTAACACACTACACATCTTACAGGCTGAACTTATGTTGGTCTTACGGTTTAGTAATGCAGTAGTGGTCGCTCCGTATTCGCAACAGACTAGTTTGTTTTGCAAGCACTCTCTTCGTAATGGTTACGCCGTGAGCGATGCTAAATGTTAAGCTCCGGATGCGTCGAATGTGGAGAAACAACTGTGAGAATTCCGCAAGCGACACGTGTGTGATTGAATGTTGGTTTCTTTCCTCTAAAAAATAAAAGTAGTATCAAAGCAGCATGCAAGCATTACAGATGCAAACATATGCGTATAAGACAAATTGGTTTTTATTAGTTGTGAAGTCATTATATGCGGTTTTACCTAACAACTTTCACCTAAGAAACGATTTTAAAAACGTTTTACTTCAAAACCTAAAATGTGAATAGTCATGTTAGTGCTTGTTCAATATGTGCTTCTAATTTCTTTCTCTGATGCAGATAATATTGCTCCAAGAAAGTTGGAAAATGAGAACCTCAAAACTGTTCTAAAAACTTAACTTATAGAATGCGGTATTTTTACTATTTAAAATATACTTTTATTGTGTAAAACTAATACAAATAACTAGTGGTGCTAAAACATAGTTTCTCGCCATAGTTTGACTGCCAAATTACGCGAAAAGTACTCAAATTTTCGAAAAATTCTACATGACATTATTTCAGAAATCTATCTTTATGGAACAGATTTCATTAAGGGAAAAATCTCTATCGTTAATATTTTAGTTGTAGGAAGACTCCGAAGAACGTTTGAACTTTCTGATATTTTCGAAAAATCCGGATTTTTAACGAACGTGAGATCTGCACCATTCTTTCCAACGTCCTTCACATTACCCAACAAAAAAATTAACCAAATACGATGAAGCCATTTAAAAAAATCTGAAAATGTCCCATGGGATTTATGTAAAGTATCCCCCAAAATAAAAATCGGTTTCAAATACAAGGAGCCGCGACATTAGCCAGATCGATTGGGAAATATCAATTGTGGAGAAAATCGGCGAACGGTTTAGCCGTTAACGTTGTTCACAGGTGATGGGTAGACAGACGAAAAGACAGACGTTTTGTCGTCATTCGATTTTTTTGGTATCAAGGACCCATTAAACCAGGATTCTGACTACACCACGTGTTAGAAGATTTTTTTCTAAACTTAGCAACTGGACTTTTTTCGTCCACTTTTTCCAGAAAGTAAGCGAGAGTAGCGAGAAAGAAAAAATAAATTCATGCTTCTGAGCAATAAGAAAATTATTTTTTATAATAACACATCTATAAAGGAAAGATATTTCCTATCACAATAGACATAGCGTGTAACGAACGTTATGCTAAGAAAAGACAAATATCCTGAATTAACAAATAATCTTCACTTCATACAAATTGCACAAATATTTCAAACTAGTTGATTGCGGCGTCGCTGCCGCTGTAAACTGCTTTAAAAGTATTTTCTTGTGTTGACAATTTCTTTCAAGCTACATTTATATGAATAATTTATACGAATCGTATCATGTCCAGCTTTGTTCGAATAAGTTCTCATAGTATCCGGCATTGGACTTAATGAATCCTAGTAGCTGATAATATTATATTTCCGTTCAAAAATTCCCAACACGAAATGGCCTTTCACTAACCTACGCCTGTCAAATTTGGGGAGGTGCGGCAAATAGCAATTTAAACAAATTACAGGTGATTCAAAATAAGTATCTACGATGGACAGTAAAAGCACCTTGGTATATCCGCAACGAGCAAATTCAAAAGAACTCGCTATATGCCCAATAAAACAATGGATAGACAGACTCTCCACCCGATTTTACGCAAACCTACCATCCTGCCCTGCAACCCAAAAATTTAAGTTAGGTTCAACTTCAAAACCATATCCAAGAATCAAAAGTCGGCATTCTAAAGATTTACTTCGACCTCCATAAAATAGCAGAAAAGAAAGCAGTTATTAACAACAAATTAGAAATAAATTCGAGTAGTTAGAGGACCTTCCTGGACACTCCTCGGTAATTAGTTAATATTTAATTGTAAATTCAAAACTATGTAAAATAAGCCGAATGTTATTAACTTTGTACAAAAATTGTATGTATGATTCAAAACCTTGAAAGGCCTAACAGGCCGAACAAGGATTAATAAATTATTAAAAAAAACAACAAAAAAAAACGAAATGGCCTGGTATGTTACCTCTGTATAGGATATGAACTGATAATATTGCAATTTCAAAATTTTAATCACCATAAAATAATATTATAGGTATAGATGATGAGAATAGTTAGAATTTAGTAAAGCTACATTTTGTACGCTTTCCCCTTGGCTAATATGCACAGAAATGCATAATAAAAAAAATCACCTGTAAGCTGTTCTTCGGCGTTATTTATCTAATAAGATGATTTTCATCTAGTTCGAAAATTCTGTCAACAAACGTTCCACAACAACATTTGGTTCTTCTTCGGATTTACTTAACACTTCCATATTTTCGTCATCTAATTTTTGAAGCGATAAAAACTCCACAAACTTAGTCTAATTTATGTTCACTTTTACTTCGGCCCTATTAATCGTTTTAAAGGCGAATCTACATAAATATTAAACGGCGACTGTTTTGTATGAATGTGTGATTAAGGTGTTAGTTAAAATTAATAACAATAAGCAGTTAGTCATATTTATTTAAAATCGGAATTTGTACGCTTAAGAACGTAAATGTGCGAAGTCGAACATAGAAAACGGAAATGTGCTTTCATTCTCTAGAAACCTCCGTATTCACTTGAAATTCTTTAAATTTAATAAGTTCCAATGCAAAACTGTTCGTAGGTTTTTACAAATTTATTTGAAACTAGTGGTACTAGGACAGCACATACTTTCCCGCGTTATTGGAAACAGCTATGTTATATTGAAATATTGTATTTTCTGCGCTCTAACACCTTCGCTATTATTTGAAAACATCCAATTCAACCAAGAAGCGAGCAACTCACTGTTGCTATCACAGTGTTGTCAAAAATATGTGAATTCGCTTGGCTAATAATATTAATACGGTCATAAGAATATACGCAATTGACACCAAATAATTACGAACATTCTGGCTGCTCACTCGTGAATTGTCTTTCGTCGTAAGATAACAGTCCCGACACCGTTTCATCATTTTTCTTTTATTCAATACGCAGTAAACTTCTATAAGGATAAGATGATATTAAATGGTATATAACTCGACCCTGAACTTCATGCACTAAAAAAGTTAAAAATATGCATGCAACCAAGCACTTAAAATTGGCAATATACGCACATACTACAGCCAATATATGAGCTTAAAACTAAGAATATGCATTAAACAAAAAGACTTAGCAACAGTTAACATTTTTATAGGTAATCATTTTACACCCTAGTACATATACCCTGCGTATAATAAAATAGTTATATTCATATTAAGTGTGGAAAGTTTCCGTTTGTTTGGCGGTCGAGATTGAGATCCTTTGCCGAGAGCGAGGTCTAGGCAAGAAATCTCAATCGAGATCGTGAGAGAAACGGAAACTTCACACATGAAATATGGACATTTTTTTCACAATTCAATAAAAATATAATGCAAAAGTTTTGTAAACTTGTATTGAAAAAATAAGCCTGATACCCCGGAAAACAGAAATGCATTTCATAGGGCCAGGGTTAGAGAAAATTATTCTAAAACCATGTAAAAAATAATCTACTCATTACAAATAGTAGAGCGTTTTGGTGCGAAAACTAAATATTTTCATGCATGTACCAACATAAATTTGACTATTATTATACCAACAATAATTTTCATACAGCTATATCAAGTCACAACATTGACATGTAATTTGCAGAAATTCGTGATCGCAAAGCGGAATTCCATTGTTGCATTCCCTTCATTGTCGACATTCCCTGACAGCCAGCAATTTTTTTATATATTTCAAATAGATTTGAAATGCTTTCTAAAAGAATAATGTGTACATATATAACAAAATGTCGAATGTAAGAAACGAACAAAGAATAACATACAAATTCTAACATACGAAGCATCCAACTGTCTGAAGCTCAGTAAATTTGCAGCAGACTATTATGTTTGCCATGAAATTAGAGGAAAAACTACTGATATTTTCAAAAAAATGCATCATGACCTAATTTGAAGATCTGTTTTGATGAGCATATTTCATTAAGAAAAACAATTGTATCTTCACAATTGTAGTTGTAGGAAGACGCCAAAAATGTTCTAACTTTTGAAAAATCAGGCATTTAAATGAACATGAAACCTTCACCATGTTTTTGAAAAATTGAACATGATCTTATTTGAAGATCTGTTTTTTATGAACATATTTCGTTAAGAACAAAAATTGTATCTTTATAATTTTAGTCGTTGGAGGAAAATTTTGAATTTTTTCAATTTTCGAAAAATCAGAAATTTCAACCATCATGAAAGCTGCGCATTTCTGTTAAATGACCTTCAGGCTATTCAGCAACAAAATTTAGTCAAAATTGTTGGCGCCATTTTTTAAAAATTTTGAAAATGTCCCAGGGACTTTATGTAACGTACCCCCAAAATTAAAATATCGATTTCAAATTCAAGGGGCCACGAGATCAGAATCATCGGGGAATATCAATTTTGGAGAAAAAAGGCTGAACGGTTAAGTCGCTAGCGTTGTTCACAGACGTACAGACGTTTTACCGTCAATTGATTTTTCCGAATCAAGAAGCTATAAAACGTGGATTTTGGCTGCACCACGTGCTAGAGGATTTTTTTTTCTTAATTTAGCAACTGGATTTATCCACTTTTTCGTTACCAGAGCCCTGTAATAAGATTTTTTCTGCCGAAAATCCGCCGTTTTTTCGCGCAGCATTACATGACTTTCCCTATACGACGTATATACTCCGTACATGCGTACGTATACGGGAAAGTAAAAACGCTGTAATACCGATCAAAATGAAATGAAATCTGCTGCTCGGTTCACTTTTCTAATTTATAAATTGCAGCAATCAGTGCGGCCATCCTCGTGAAAGAAAATTATGACATTGTGTAGCGAAAATTGCTTCCGCGTAGTTTTTGAAAGTTTCTTAGAATCTTCTGGCCGGATCCGAAAACAAATCATAATTTCTTCACCAGGAGGCCGAGACGCGTCGAACGACTTTTCATGTCTCGATTAATGCACGGGAAGTGGTCTAACCGTAAGTGACAGACCCGCACACACGCTGTTAGTCAAATACTTTAGGTATTAACATGCAACAATTAAAGGCATACAAGGTATTCGACATCAGTGTAGATTAGCATATAATATTACGATTGTGACTTTCGCGTGTATTCAGAAGTCACCAAATATTATTGTATAACAGATGCAATAGTGCACTTCTCGCAAAACTATTTAAATAATATGGCACATTATTTTTCGTTTTGGAGAAGAGCTTTTGACAAATGAAGGAATCCGTTCCTATAGAAACTTGAAACACAACCAGAGTCACTTTTCTAACTGAAAAACACTCTTCGAAGCCCGCCTAGAAAGCCCCAGCTCTCTCCGAAGGCATGATGATAGAAAGTGATAAAAAATACAGTTAATTTATTGAAAGACGATCATAATGAATAGTAATCATCTCCACTTCACCTGCTTAAGTAAACGTCCGTCTTTTCACCCACTGTCATCACCATATCATTACGTTAAGCTCAATGGGGGTCGCTAATGACCTTGATATTAATGCGACCTAAAATAACAAGAAAAAAATAGAATGTTAATGAATTAATTCGCATTATTCATAAAAGAACATGTGATTTCATCATTGTAAATCATTTAGTTATTTAGCTTGTTTGCTATTCATGTATTGGCATTATTTACAAATAATTAAAATGATTGTAAAGCTATTACTTGTAATAGATAACATATATGTACGATAGGTATTTCCATTTGTATTTTCTTCTGAATTGAATTCATATTTTGTGAACTTGTTGTTTGATTATTGTATCAAACAATAGAATGGATTATACATTAAATAAATTCTATTAAAACAGTTTATAATATCTAAATCCAACAGCCTGGTAACAGTTATAGACACTTCAAGGAATAATGTTGGGAAAACCCAGATTAATCGTGAGAAAACATATTAATGTATTAATTCAAATTAATCACTTCATTAATTACAGATTTTCATTTGAAGAAAGTATATCCTTCGAGTTTAGTACTCTAGGAGTTATACAACTCAGCATATAATTTCAAGCAAGGTCAGCGATTTCGTTTGAATAAGACTCTTGTGAAGGTTAAGTGATTCATCAAGAAAAATAATGAACTAAGTTCGTATGAAAACGATACAAAAATACACTCGAAAATTGTGTAATATTCAGTACCACACAGAACACTATGTGTTCAGTGTACACAGTTTTAGGCTATGGACTGAAAAAACAATGGCTGTCTCAATAAATCGCAGGAAAACTGAAGTTATAAATAAGAAATCGGGAAGTGCAATTGCATGTTTTTTCTAAACATGTAATTATTATTAATTATTAATATAACCATGGCCTTTGCCAATTGTTTATCTGTCAATAACAATTTGATGTTGGGTGTTTATAATGAGCTATGCGACTTTTCGTATCGAAGTATTCATCCTGAGGGCGACATGATCATTAATATATTTTTATGTTGTTTTGTGTAGTATATTAACATATCCAAATCGACCTCGTTATGCAACCTTCCAAATAAAAATACTATTATTTTAAATTATTTTTAATAATTTTATTAAAAATACTATTATTATATATACTAAGACTTATGCTGGCGATACAATTTTAATCACTGAAAATAAAAATAATTTTCAACGCTTCTTATTCCAACCTTACAAAACGTGCCAAATGTTCAAAGGCAAAATATCAGTAGAAACTAGAGGTGAAACAATGGCACAGACTTCCCCTTACTAGTTAGTTTTCTACTCTGTTTAGGACTCCGTAGCTTTTCTGTTTTGCCTCACCCTCTTTCTAAATGCCATTTATTGCTGCCTCAAGAACGTATTTTAATATTTTTAAAAAAATTTGTTGGTCCCCTAATTGTAGAACTGAAATATTAATTGATGAATATTACAGAAGAGTAAAACCTGGTCATATATCCACATTTCCGTAGAAAAATACGAAGTCATTTTAGTGAACAAGTCGTTTTCAGAGTTTTTGAAAATTCGAAGATTCAATATCTCACAGAAAACCTTTGAGTTTTCAAAAAGCTTCATTGGAAACTATTTGAAACATTTGTATCCGTATTCACAAATGTAAAAATCTATAAATAACGTCTGTACGGAGAATATAGGAGGAACTACAAAAACCTATCAATTAGAGTAGCCAGCCGCTAGAATTCTTCTCCAAATAGCGGCTGAATTTGATATAGCTATGCAGCTAGTGTCGGAAATCGTACCTCCGTCGGGACTCGAACCCCAGTATCTCCCAGTCAGAAGCACTGTAGTGCATCAATTGATGCCCCAACATACCCTAACCCGGTACGTCACATTAATTAAAGCCATAATTGTGAAGAACATTTCATTTGAAGAAAAAATGTCTATCTTCAATATTGAAGTTTCAGAAAGACGCCGAAAATATTCAAACATTTGAAATTCAAAAATTCAATGTTAACAGTGAAAATATGACCTACGCCATCTTCGTACGTTTATTTCACTCTTCTTACTAAGAAATTTAGAGAAAATTTGGAGCCATTTTTGAGAATATTTTGAAATTACCCAAGAGCTTAATTTAAAGTAACCCAACATTAAAATAAGGTTTTGAAAATCACAGAGCTTTAAATTGAGTCGGATCGACCGGGGACTATTCATTTTGAAAAAAATAAATAAATAAAACCAAAAAACAAAAAAAACTAACCAATAGTTTAAGGTACTATTGTTGTTCACAGACGGACTGATGTTTTGAAAAAAAACCCAACTTTTTTGGTGTCAGATAACTCCAAACTGTGTATGACCATTAAAATATTGAAATCGATCTTCTGCAACATTATATAAATGTGTCTATACTACGCATATTACTCGGTATATTTGTAGGTGTACGAAAAAGCGAGAACAAAATGCACGACAATACAAAAGCGCCGTTAAGATGAAAGTTGGCCATAAAAGAATACTCAAGAGAAAATGTGATGAAAGTAAATTACCAGATACTAATAAATTACCAAATAACCAGAAATGGTAGCTAGGTGGCAAAAGAAAAAAGTAATAAAAAAGAAATAGAATAATAGGTTGTCTCAACCATTAAATATGGCCAAACGAATATCTGAGGAAAGAAGCTAAGATTAGAATATAAAAGGCATTAATTAAACAAACTGCCATATGTAGCCGAAACAAGATCAGAGTTCAAGCAAATATGTCAAATGATCGAAGAACTAGAGGTATGAGAGCTAAAAAAAAATAATAAATAAAACGCTAAAAGATTAATATTGCAGTGTGACAGACTTGCCAGATACGATATCCGACTGGTCGGGGGAAAGACGAAGAATATGGAACGCCCACACAGACAAAATGAAAAAAAAAATGAATGGTGGAAGAGTCGAAACGATGGAGGAATTAAGGAAGGAAGGAATACAGAAAGGAAGGAGTAGAGTGAGACGACCAAGAACAAGATGCGAAGACACTAGTGATAACATTAAATATCAGTTATTTGAAATCAATTTCCTTTGTATAAAAACAGAGTAGAGCCTAAACTGAAAGAAAGAAAAGGAATTTGCATATTAATCCTGTAATAAACGCATATTGCCTCAATATGAAAATTAAATGCGTTTTGAAAAATCACGTTGTTACAGGTCTTTACACATTTTTGTCATTTAGACATACACTTCTTGTCTCATCGATTTCCTGGACGATTCGTATGCCAGACTGATCAAACACATTTTAATCGAGATCAACGAATAAACACATAATTGAAGAGTCTCTTACAATAACCAAACTAGTCCTAATTCAAGATTTTACCGGAGGTAACTAAAACTTCATGCATAGTAATGCTTGGACATGCATAGTAATGAATTTATGATTTTCTCTGCCTTATATATTTCAATGTGTTTGACACTTGCCGAAAGGAAATGTCCCAGCAGATAGCGCCAGCAGTAGAGAATAACTTAGTGAACTATCCCAAAATATGAAATTTTGGACTAGTTTGGTCCTTGCAAGAAACCCCTCAATTTATTATTCAGCTCAGATTTCCATCTCAGAATTTCTTCCCGGCAAAGCAACGCATTCAATCTGTCGTGTTGGTAGCCTTCCGTATTTAAAAATAGTTACTCTAACCACCGTAATGATCATCACTGGAATGAGAAAGCAGAAGAGCAGGAGGAGGGTCCTCGTCTTTCTTGAAGACGGCGGGGGCGGGCGCGAGGTCTTAATCCGCCACTGAACGAGCGGCTCCACTTGACCCAGGGATCTTCCGAGCAGCTTCCCCTCCTCGCGACGCTTGTGACGTCAGAGACAGGATCCGGCCGGCACGCCGCGCCGCCGCCGCCGCCGGCAGGCAGGCGGGCGGGCAGAAGCACCGGCGCGGCGCGGCGTGGCACGGTGACTGCGCGGCGGAGAGGGGCGAAGGTCGGGACGGGTGAAGTGGCTTAATTGTTGCGCCCACTCGAGAAGAAACATCTTTAAAATTAATTTCAAGATGCTCTTAAGTATCTGGCGCCCGAGGAGGTCTTCTGCTGCGGCGGGTACGGCGGCGCTGATGGAGGCGGCGGGAGAAGTGACGGCGGTGGAAGAGGAGAAGAAAAGGAGAAAAGTACGTAAAAGAGAAAGAGGAGGAGAGGGGAAAGAAAGAGAAAGGAGAAAAGAAGGAGAAAGAAGAGGTTCACGAGAAGAAAGAAGAAAAAGAAAGAAGAGAAGGGGAAAAAAGAACAGGAGAAGGTAGAAGAAGATAATGAAGAAGAGAAGAAAAAATAAAAAGAAGAGCAAGAGGATAGGAAGGTAGATATGAAGGAGGAAGAAGAGAGGGGATAAGAGGAGGGGAAGAGGAAAGTGACGAGGTGGAAACTTAAGATGGAGAGAGGAGAACCGGATAAGGTGAGCAAGAAGACGATGAGAAGAAAAGCAAGATTAAAGAGGAAGAATAAAATGGAAGGAGAGGAGAAGAGGACGAACAGAGCGCAGAAGGATAAGATCAAGAGAAAATGACAAGGAGGACGAGATGATGACGAGGAGGAGAGTTGAAGGGAAGGAGAAGAGAAGAAAGATAAAAGAATGAAGAGGAAAATGATGAGAAAGGAAAAAGGCTGAGGAGCATTAAAAGGCGGATGATATCTAATAGGCGAAAGAGGATTAAAGGGGTACTAGAAGGTGACGCGAGACTAGAAGATGTAGGAGGAATAGAGGAGTAGTAATTCGGCAAGAGAATTGGAAGGTGGTTGAAGAGGCGGGAGAGGAGAGTACGGTCGCGGAGGTGAAGTCGGCGTCGCTCTCATGGCCTCGAGGAGAGGACGGAGATGGCAGCGAAAGCGGAAGCAACGATGGAAGGGGCGGCGAAGGCCCGCAGCCAGTTGCGTGGCACCACCCCCAGCTCCTCATCATTCCCGCCCCACCCCGTCCACTCCACCCTCCTTCCCTCTCGCACAGGCGTAGCTTCCGCTTCGGGTGCCATGCGGTTGGGGATCTGACTTCCAGTGTGTGGTTTCGTGATTTCTCGCCAAACGCTTTTTCCGCGAATTCCGAGTGTCGCGACTCGTTACTAATGGGGTGGGAAGAGGTTTCGTGACGGCTGTGCCAAAAATATGGAGATCGTATCTATTATACAACATGATGTTGTTCCAAGAATTTACTATAAATGTTTTCTTAAGTGGTTTGTTATTTCGAGCCCACATGTTATCATTTAGGACGTAGATTAATGGAGTAGGTGGTTAATTTATGTTAATACCACAAAAAGTATACAGAAAAATGAAAAATGAAACCGGAAAAAGAAGTTTACTCGTTTTCGCTACAGCCTGAATTTTTTTATGTGAATGTACTCGTATATCAATTAATTTTTTTCAAAAATATTTGTCAATTGAGTCGAAAATTGGATTGAAGGGATATAATGAATGTAGTTCATTGTCAAGCTACCTAGAACGTAATATATCTTGCGAACTTAGATTATTGTTTAATAATTTCTTCAGGAAAAAAATTCTAATTATTATACTTTATTAATGTAAAGCCTAATGAATTTACCAGTTGACAGGATTAATTAAGTAATACACTAGTAACAATGTCATGAAATTAAGGGCGACGATAATTTAATATATAGGATACTTCACTTGCTACAAACATTCATCTTTGCGCATTCCGTTTGAGAATAATCCGAACAGAATAATCAAATCAAATGTTGTGGTAAACATTTAATTTGATTCGATTTATTTTCGTCAACTCACAGAAAAAATGGCGTCATGTATGGGGGAGAAATATAATCACCGAACGTTTTCTCTAGCTCCAGAATCCTCCAACATCAACCTAATATTCCATCTCCATTTCTATCTGAAGCTGAATCCACACTACTAGCAATTCCGATTATTTTGCAGCACTTTCTCAAAATCACATAACAAATGTAAAGAATAAGTACCATACAAGAATGTAACCCAAAATATGTGTTGTAAAAGTGCTCGCAACCCCAACTTCCAATGGCGCCCAACACAAGAAGGTTGGAGCCGAGCACAAGTGTGCTGCGCGGTCGGCGGCGGCGGCGGCGGCGGCGGCGGCGGCGGCGGCGGCGGCGGCGGCGGCGGCGGCGGCGGCGGCGGCGGCGGCGGTGGCGCCGGGCGCTCCAAGTGGCGGTCGCCCACCCCCAGGCCGCATCCGTCCGCCCCCGCCCCGCCCCCGGCGCCGCGCCGACCGCCGAGAGCAAGCAAACAGGCGCCCGCCCGCCCTCCCTCCCTGACGAGGCGCCCTCTTAAGTGTTTGCCACGCTCTTTATTTTAGCTCGCGTCTCCCGCCGCCACCGTCACTAGCGCCGCCACGAGCTGCCACCGTCGCTGTCGCCAACGCGAGGCCCGCGCCGCTTCCTGCACTGGTAGAACGAGCTCGAGATTCAGCCCGTCGGTGACGTCTTGACCATTTCCATTACATTGCGAAGATGCTCTCCCAGATCACGGGGAAGGATCCTCCATTGTACGAGTAATTTCAATAAAATCACTCTCCTCGCAAACCATCCTCGATCTTGGATAAGCGCCATAAACCTCTATCGACGTCCTCTCCAACTATCGTCGTCATCCACGCCAACCATCATCATTCTCGCCAACCATAATCTTTCTCGCCAACCATAATCTTTCTCGCCAACCGTAATCTTTCTCGCCAACCATAATCTTTCTCGCCAACCATCATCATTCTCGCCAACCATAATCTTTCTCGCCAACCATAATCTTTCTCGCCAACCATAATCTTTCTCGCCAACCATAATCTTTCTCGCCAAAAATCGTCGTCGTCGTCGCCGTCCTACTCAATTATCGTCGTCCGCCTCGCTAACCATTGTCGCCTTCCATCAACCATCGTCAACTTCCTCGCCAAACATCGTCGTGTTCCACGCCAACCATCGTCGTGCTCCACGCCAACCATCGTCCTGCTCCACGCCAACCATCGTCCTGCTCCACGCCAACCATCGTCCTCCTCCACGCCAACCACCGTCCTCCTCCCCGCCAACCACCGTCTTCCTCCACGCAAAACATCGTCCTCCTCTGCGCTAACCATCGTCCTCCAAGCTAATCATCATCCTTCTTGACGCCAACCATCCTTTCGCCACCTACCATTGTCTTAATCGGTCTCTTCTACCACTTTGGCTATCACTCTTACACACCATCGATCTCCTCTGGCCTACACTTTGCTTCCATCCCCACCAACAACACTACCAACACGGAACTCCCAGAGGTCCCATCTGTCACTGCCACCTCTTCATGGCCCCGTGTCGCGCGCGTGTCGCCCAGCGCCCGCCCTCGTCACCGCCGCCAGCGTGGCGCGGCGCGGCGCCGTCGCCAAGTGTGGCCAACTCGAGCGGCAATCAATTTGCGCCACGCGGGCGCCGCGCCGCGCCGGGCGGACGGGCGAGCGCCCTCAATCAACATCACACTCGGCGCCGCCGCCCGCCCCCTCTGCGCCCCGCAGGGGTTGACGGTGAAGAGGCGATGGGACGGCGAGGGGGATGCCCTCTACGAGAAGGACGTCCACGAGCACCGCCACAGCTCTGCGGTGAAGCTTTGTGGAAAATACTGATCGGTAGACGTTCGGGAGGACTTGTCCGTACATACGGTTGCGATAGTGTTGGGAAACAAAAGTTTCCCTGTAACCTCAATGGCTGGGGTTCCTCCGAAGAGGTACTCCTTCGTGATCTGTCTCCAACAGGAGATTTTTCCCGGAGTAGAACCTTAACAAATGACCCACGGACTGTACGTCATCTTTCCTTCCTCTTACTTATTCCCTCTTCTCCTCTTTCACACACACACACATGCAGAATACTACCACTCAATTAGGAGGAATAGTCCGGAACATTTGGGCTTGTCCCGGCTGGGGCGGTGTCCTTTTAGGGCCTGGAGAGAGAAAATCTTCGTTAACCGATGTGTAGTCACGCAGATTTTCGAAATTTTTGGCACAAAATAAAAAATTTTGGTTTTTGGCTAAAAATTCGAAACAATTAGGCAAAATTCAAATTATTAAACAATCCGTAAGTTTCCGTATCTAATCCGTAATCTAAAATGGATTTTCCCTTATCGGCTTAATAGGTTCTCTTTACTATGTTTTTGTTGAATTCTTGCTCCCATATGGCAGATCTGAGCACAATTAGAGATGGCAGATTTTTGCAATTGATAAAAATGTGAAATGTTCCCAAACGCTGAAAAAAATTATAATTATATGCTTTGCTGTCGAAGCAGTATATTTCTGAAGATTTTTAATCTAATGCATTTTGCTAAATCAATCGCAAAATGAAAAATCAAGAACAAAGTGCCAAATGAATCTGAGGTTTAACTGCGGTTTCCTTCGTGTTTGCTTTCAAGGCAGGGATGTGGCATCGACAACACATCGATATTTGAAAACATTTAATTTGAGAGTGGTTGTTTTTATTGATTTATATTAATATTTAACTGACAAAACAAAGTAAAAAATAATAAAAACAGTTTTAAAAAACTGATCCACAAAGCCTGACTGCTCAGAGTCACCTCAAGGGGTCTCAGCTTCCTCAGCTTGCTCTACGGAGAAGAGGAAGAAGAGGAAAGCCTTACGCCTCCGGCACACGAGTTACTTCTTACGCTTTTTACACTTTTTGCGATTTTATATTTGTTGAAGTTCACAAGTAGAGAAATATTACATTAGTTTCCCTTATTTCCTAATTTTAATAGTAAAATATAAAAAGCATCAAAATATATTTTATCTCAAATATTTCTTCCTTAATAATACTTTTTTAACAAATGCTGAATCTTAATTTTATATAATGCTATAAAATGCTACAGCCTTGTTTTCAAAATGCGATTTAAAAAAAAATTAAAGTACTTAATTCTACCATCACTAAGCATAATACCAACGAAAAGTGGTGATCTTAAAAGATTACCTGCTTAAAGCGCCATCAACTAAACACGTTAGGAAAACGACATCTCTCATAACTTCTCGCATTTCAACGTTACCTACACCTCAACAGTAGATCAATAGTTAAGCGAAATGTAAAGTTGTAAGAAGAGAAGAAACCTTGAGCTCCAGCATCCTGCAGAGACGTTGGAACTACTTGATTGCCGAACGCACCCCCTGTAGTGTCTGAGGCGCGAGAACTCAGAAGAGCGTGGCGTATTTATAGGACAATCACCGCTCCTCCGCCGCGAGTACACTGGGTGATGGGGGCCCGCGTGAGGCGACTGGGGCGCTGCCAAGCGGTTAATCGACTGAGGCGCTCTCGCGGCTGAGTGGCAGAACCGGGTTGCGTGGCGCCCGCACAGGGCCGCAGGGGTGGAGGCGAGGCGAGGCGACGCGAGAGTGACATCCACGCACGCTCCGCTAGGGGGCTTCTCTTTGAGTGCTTACATTGCGCCATTATTTGAAGACGAGGGTAGCCATGCGTGGCCTCAAGTAGAGGTCATTGTGGTGCTAAGGCTCCAAGTTAATGGGTGGTCATGAAGTACTACTGGATTAAAGAAAGTAAGAATCTGAATTGACGTAATTGAAGAAGTGTTAATGTAATCGGTATCGAAAAAAAAAGTTTGGTGTATTCTTTTTCAGTTGATTGTTTGCTTTGGAACCATACATATCAGCAGAACTAGAGCGGAAAGTGGAAGTTGCTCAGTTTGTCTTTTTATTAAGGTATGTTAGACTTTTGACCACACGATGCATTTCCAATCCAACAACATCCATCATTGCTTGCCTACATATGAGGCGCACTAACAGCTTGGGCAGTGAGCACGGTACACGTTGCACATAGGTGGGCCAGTCCCCGGTACACGGTCTCCTGCCATTCGCAGTGTGAAGTTGGGGACATTGGGTTGCGTTCCGATAGGTCGTCCGGGGCACAGAGAAGCACTACCTTGACGCAGTCATGATCTCTTTAACAGCTAATCACTAGCTAGCAAGTAGGAGCCAATGGGCAGCACTATTACGGATTAATGCGTATATTTCCACCCATAAACCACTTTGATGTTAGAGTGGGAGAACCCCTGCAAGTGGTGGCTGCGTTTGGAGGTTAGCCAATCTCACCCGGTTAACATATTGTAGAGTTTCAAAACCTCTAAACAAGAGTGGAATACCTGATTAGATACAATAAAGTAACATAATCTTTCAGATTATTTTGCAGGTTAAAGTTCTACTTAATTTAGCTGCATTTTTTCAAAACTCAGCTGTGTAAAACCTTACATTTAGAGACTTAAACGTAAATTCTGGCTCACTACTTTTTACATGAAATAAATAATTTAACAAAATTTAATTAACAGAACATTGTGCACAGCGATGTAGTATAAGGAATTCGATTAATCCATTTCCGAAATATACAAAAAGAAATATAAAATATTTCATTTAAATATTTGTAAAAAAACTATTTCCACGACCAAAATACTTCTCTATGTACGCTTTCACATTCTTCCCGACTCCTCTAAGGCAGAACGCGTATCCTTCTTCATGAAATTAGTAACAAATATTTAACGCACGTACCCAGAAACTTTACTTTTTCAACGTGTCATATCAGATGTGCAATCTTACAACAAACACAGCACTAAACCGAACGCACTGTCCGTCCAAAGTGACACAGCGTCTTCCTCCCGCTGCGCCGAGGCGGCGCGAGGCGTGGCAGGGAGAAGCGCTGGCAGCGGAGCTGGCGGGCGAGAGCGCGGCTCTGCCAGGGGACGTGTCAGCGGTTAGTTAGGCGGCGTGGGCGTGGGTGGTGGCGAGGGCGGGGCGGTGAAGGCGGCGCGCGCTCTTGGGCAGCTGGCCCGCCCGCCCCCGCCCGCGTCCGCCCCCGCCCACCCGTGTCCGCCCCCGCCCGCCCCGGCCCGCACGCCCCCGCCCCGCCACCACCGCCCGCCCGCGCCCCCCCTCCGCCCGCCCCCCCCGCGTCCGCCCCCGCCCGCCCCTGCCCGCCCCCGCCCGGCCCCGCCCGCCCCCGCCCGCCCCCGCCTGCGTCCGCCCGCGCCCGCCTTGTAAACACAGCGGGAAGTGCGCGGCGGCGGTTGAATACTTGCCGACGGAACCCCCTTAGGAGATAACAGTTTGCTTTCTGATCGCAAATCTCTCAGCGAGTGCAGTAGCAGTAAATATACATCGAGTAATAGCAGCGATATTAAACAAACGGCGCGAGAGGGGCGCTCTCAGGACACGCCGCCGCAAGTGGAAGCCATTAACGCCCCCCTCCCCTCTCCCCGACCCGAGCGCCATCCCAGCACCCCTGCCCGATGAGCGCACGCACTTCCTCGGTATGGCACTGCGTCTCTTCGTCCAGAGCAGTGTTGTGAAGGTCGATGCCACGAGCGGGAGTCCCTGGCATGAGTGCTACGACGAAATCGCCCCTCCACGCAGTACATCACCTCGCCCCCAGATAACCATCATTATTGTAAAACGGCAGGGTTACTTCTAATAGTTTCCTTTTGCGACGCTAGTTGCGCAGAGAAGCTCGTGGCATGCTACGGTGCCATGAAACGTGCCACAGCTACCAGTAGAAGACCTTGACACCACTGGTCCAGAGGGTCGGAGAGTCTTCACTTTCGGGCTGGAGACGCGTGTCGTGAAAAAAAATCATATGATTTGTTTCCGTGAACAAGAATTGCCGACCACTGTGGCGGAGGGGGCAACGTTCGAGTACGGGGAAGTTAAAGACTGAAGAAATAAGTCGCCCGAGAAGTCAGTTTTACAAGATCATTTTTTCTCGGTACAGAAAAGTGATGGACCAGATGGGATGTAATTTGAATGAAAAATGACGTAAGTTTCATTTTGCGGAATACATTTCATCCGGTTCGACTACCGCACTTCTGGCGTCACTTTTGGAAACTGTCTCTGCTTTGCTATGCATGTGGTGCGATTTGTTCCTTTTGTACAGTTTTGAGTGCGTTTTAATGTGTTGAATTGTAATGTGAAGTGATTATGTAATGAGAAATAAAGCATATACTATGCTCTAATGTCTCGTTGCGTGCTCAGTCCTAATATAACCTAACTTTATTTGTTAGTAAAGATGCTACGTTCAGCTGTTTGTTCTTCAGCGCTTTTTGCGGCGTCCAGAGAAAAAATCTTTTCATCACGAATAAAGACGCAAAAGACGTGTAAAAAACGAAATGATCGTGTAAAACACTGGATCTCGTCTATCCAGTTTCGATAATGAAACTATGGCATAATAACGAACGTCCCTTTTCCATCCATTTTCTGAACAAAGTAATGATGAAAAATGACCGCGTAAAACGAACATAAGGTGTGATTTCACCGTGTAACTGTTGGGTCGTTTGTTTCAGCACCATCCTTAAAATTCCATCTAGAATAACTCATCTCTCATCATCATTAACCCCCTCATCACTGTATTAGCATCCATCTAGTGGAAGGTAATAGTAAACCATCACTCTGCTATCCAACCCGCAACTGTACTCGGATGAGCAAACTTCCTCGGCAAAGCGCTGTCTTTCTTCATCCAAGGAGGGTCTTCACTTCCCGTCCGGGGATGTCACTAACTGATCATGAAAAACTTCAAAAAAATTGTTTTATCAAAATAAAGCTATAAAAGATCCGAATTTTAAATGTGCGGTGTACGTCGCCTATCTCACGATCAGTACTACGCATGTAAGTTGAAACTACCATTAGACATTACTTTTGTCACTTTGTGATTGTAGTGGATAGGGAAAGATAAAACCACATGTATCCCGTCTAAGAACTACTCTCCGATTAAATCACAGTGTCCCTTCAAGATCATGGGCTGGAAGGAGATGGCACTGTCATCTAATCGAGAACTTCAATACCAAATATGTAAGACGGGAACGAAGCTCTCAATTGGATGACAGTGTCTCCCTTTATTTCCAGCTCGTGACCTTGAAGGTAAACTATGCTTAATTTAATTATCTAAGGACGACTATTTTTTCATCTCCAGGAAAGCAACGTTTGATTGTTTTACTAAATGACACAAAAAGGAATAGGAGAAGAAAAAGAAAAGAATATGTAATGCAAGAAAAGTAGTGCACAAAAAAGTAGTTCAATAGGAAGAATGACAAAATAATACAAAAAAGAAGTACTAGGAGAATAAGAATAAGTAGAAGCAGAAAGATACTTACTATAAGGAAGAGCAGTAGAAGAAGTAGAGCTGTAGTATCAGTGGCAGCAGAAAGAGAAGGAGAAGTGAAAAACGGAATAAGAAAAATTGGATGAAATGAATGAGAAAGAAGAAAGAGAGGAGCAAGAAAATCAGAAAAAATGCTGATGAAAAGGGCACACAAAATGTTTTCCAAGAAGTAGCACTCACACTGCTCAAGAACAACACATAAAATACTCTCGTATAATAACGTAGTAAATACATATCCACTGTACCACGGTCCTTTCCATACCAATAATGTGAAAAAGTTGCTACTCCATAACACAAGTAAGTAATAAATATTTACGGCTGGCGGTCTCTTCCTGGGAGCCTTGCTGCGGCATGACTTAGGCTGTGTTGTAAGCAGAGTATTACAATTCAATCGGTACTCGCAGTATAAGAATAGGCCGAATAACACAGTAAAATATTTGCATTTTCAGTTAATAAAAAAACTGTTTCGTTATTTATAATATTTTCCCGAGCTCCTGGGTATCAGGTGAAACCACAGACACCACTCACTTGACCCGAAGAGCGTAGGTTTCCTTAAATTTCTGTGCGAATTGGTAATAACAAATATAGATTTCGAAAAGGAATTCCCAAAGTAAATGCCCTAGAAAAAGCACGCTAGATGGGATTATTCTGAAAATGAATCTGAATTCTTTATATTTATTATTGAGATTTATTGTGAGAAAAGACATTTTTATCGGTGTGACCAATGTTAAGTGTGTTATTGATTGATTGATTCGTGTTTCCGGGCGCGTCAACTAAGTTGGTCATTAGTCCCGTACGTGTAGTACATGTTTTTTTTCGAGAGGTGGCGATGATCTTTTCCCCGCTGGATGGCGAGATCTGGCGTCGACCTACCGTCGACTAGCGGGGTTTCCCCTCAACTTGGTATCTCCCACCAACGGGGCACCGCCCCAGCCGGAACAAGCTGTAAGCTCCCGACCGGTCTCCCGACATGTGTGGTAGTGTAGTGCATGTTAGTGTAAGTGTGTATGTAAGAGGAGAGGATAGGACAAGGAAGAGGAAGGAAAGATCGCGCGCGGTCCGTCGCCCATTTGTTAGGGTACTGCTCCGGCATTCGCCTGGTGTTGATCGGAGAAACCACGGAAAACTACCGATTAGAGCAGCCGGCCGCTAGAATTCTCCTCCAGACAGCGACTGAATTCGACCTAGCTGACAAGCTAGGGTCGAAAATCCTGCCGCCGTCGGGACTCAAACCTAGGACCTCCCGGTCATAGGGCCTGTACTGACATGAGGTTGATGCTCTGAGCCATCTCTCCTGGTAATGTTATGACTTAACGGGCACCCAACATACGTTTCTAATATTATATACTGTAAATATAGAAACATCTCCTTTTATCTCGCTTCTCAGCATATCAAAGTGAAAAAGTCATAAACGATTTTTTGTCAGGAAAGGTCACATGTCATGTCACATTAATCATTGTTTTCACATTTACAGTACATCATATCCTGTCATTCCAATTTGGAATACTCCAGAGTGTATCGTTACAATGTGCGATCCTGCTGCATTCAAATATACACTGGTACAGATGTACGATTGGTCCTTAAAAAATTGATATTCAATTTTTGTAATGAAACCAGCAATAATTAAGAAAATAATCGATATTTTCCCAGAATACTCAAATAGTTTTTCATAAAATTACATCAAACGCATCATTATGTGCATTTGAAGATGTTTGATGGAAAATTTAAATATCCTTTTCATCCTAAGAATGTTTGCAATATGCCCTAACCACACATTCACATTACAAATGAGAACGTCATTTTCTCTTCCTTGTGAATTAATTTTTTGAGACCTATAAAAACTCCCCAGCCCGTCATAAATCTTCTTTGGAGTTCTCCGAACCGCTACTGTAATTCTCATCGTGATTGGTGATAAATGTTCTCACATGAGTTTCGTAAGCTGTGACGCATCACACGCTCCTTTTGAATCTTAACAGTTTTGCCACTATCCTTCCACACAGGATCTGGTTGCTCCTCAAAGGCACCAATTAACAAAGCTGATTTGAAGGTCTCAGGTTTATTTCATTTGAACTATCGTCCTTTTCATAAACCATGTTAAACCAGTTCGCAAATGTTTATCAGATTACACAAAATTTGCAATAAATTCTCCGATAGCGTACTACTTCCTTTGCGTTACTTGTTCAGTTTTATCAATGTTCCGGAAATTTGAAATATTTTTCCAGATTTTGAACTAGATATCTGTAAAGTGTATTTATGAAGACATTGGTGATATGTACCCTACAACATATTCTGGGAATAATATTTGGCTTATTAGGCTGTTCCGCCCTTCGCAAACACCGTGAAGCGAAATATTCTAGCGTTAAATTATTCATTCTCAGAAATACGGACTGTATTTTTGGCCTTTTACGAGAACTAAACTTTTCCAAATATTAATTAATACTTTTATTTTGTGTAGTTTCTGTTAATATAGATTCTGAAGTGAAACTTTATAACAGACATGGACTTCTCTCCGCAATGTATCGTTATTTCTTTTAATCCTAAACATTATAACATTTTTTAAAACAACATTCATCTCACAACAAGAGTTCTAAGAGTTACTGAGCTCAAAGCGAGATTTTCAAAATCGCAGTGCGCATACATCGAAGGTCATTCCACCGTGGAAATACTATTTTCTTCTATTTTGCTAAGTTCCATTCCCAAGTGTTGTGACTAATACTTGAAGCTTTTCCCACCGGAGGGTGTTAAGTTTAAAGAAACCTGGAAAAAATATATGAAATCTTTAAACACAGAGTAAGACTCCTTCAAAGAGATTTTCAGGATTTAAGTGTCCGTAGAGGTTTAGAATTAAAAAAAAACTTATCATTTGCAAAAACAAATTCATTATTGATCAATTTTTTTAGCATATAATTTTTATAACCTCACGTAGCTCAAATCCAGCTTATTCTCACGTAAAATACATACCCTTCATTTCAAAAAACATATCCAGTTTGTACCATAGAGTGTGTCTTCATTAGAAGACTTACAAGTAGTTCTCTTGTACAATTGACACAAATGAATTGATCCCGTTGTGACATGAACGCCTAATATATAGCCTCAACAAAAACAGCGGAAGTCGAATTTTTTTTCGCATACCGAGCAAAACCATGGAAAGCTGTAAAATGTTTCTTTAAACTAGTTATTTTACCCGGCCACAAGCAACACGCATTTAAACAAATTCCGAAACCTCACGCCTGCTTGAAAGCGCAGGCCACTAAGTGCGGAGCACCGCCTTTGAAAATGCGGAGTGATTCATTATTATTTGCCGCTTATCCGCAAGCGTCTTCCTTGAGAAGTCTTCCTGTTTGTTGACATCTCCCGCACGAAGGTGGAAGGGTAGAGGAACCTGCGGAGAGTCCGCACTCCGCTTACTGGCGAACGTCACACAAACAGAAGCCAGCGGCCGCCCGCCACGGGGGCTAATTCCAGCGCACTTTCATTCTTTTTCCAGAATAAAGAAGACGTCGCTCAACGCCTAATGCGCGACGGGCGAGTCTCTCAGGACCAACACTTCCAGCTCTCCGCGCTGCCCGGCTCGCAAACGGGCCCGAAAGAGACGAAATGAGAAAGTCAAACGAATAAAAATTTTGGACGTAAGGGAGGAAAGTGAAACGGGACAAAAATAAACGAAATAAGAATGTCAAGCGAACAAAAAGTTTGTAGGTAAGGGAGAAAAGTTAATGTCATATTGATAATATTTGGATTTCGGGGGCTACTATATTCGTAATTTTGAATTTCTAGAAAAACTAATATGATTTTTTTTAGAAATTATATGTTTTTTAAAAAGAAACTCAAAGTAATGATCATTTTATTTTTATCCGTTTTATTGACACAAAATGGCTATTTTGGAGATAATAAAATCAAAAATAATTATTTGGCTATAACTCAACGAAATCCTATGTGCTCATATTAGTCTTAACAAAGTAGGGCCTACTTAATTATAACAAAACTGAAATTGGTTTAATTACTGTCAAATAACTTAAACTTACTTCAATATACATGCATTTATTAGAATACAGCGTTTGCACTTTGCACAGCTTTCGCAGTTGCACCGTTGATTCACAGTACTGAATTACACAGATCAAACTTGTAACAATAAGCTACTTTCCGGAAAAACTTGCATTTTTTAGTTCGGTTCTGTTTTAAGAACGAAGGTTCTGCCAAACAAATTTCCGCTTTTGGTGGGTTTCGGCCCACTGTGCGCTGTGGCAAACACCCGCGCCGGGCGGGTTCCGGAGAGCGGGTCTGGCCAATAAATTGAACGAATCTCTTCGTGATAGGTGGGAAACTTCTGCTCCCACGAAGTGAGAGCGTGATCCACGTGTTTGTGTCGGCAGCAGGGGGCGGATTGTTTTCGCTTGTAAGATTTCGCAAGGTGAGCCGCATTCTTCCTTTGTGCTCTTTTAGGTAGCAACCATTCAACCGGAGTGTGAAGACGAACGTACGATATAAAAAAATAGAAGCAAATGTAAATAAAATTTTAATGATACGACTGACTAAAATGTTCTCGCAATATAGAAAACATACAGAGTTTGGAATATTTATGAGATAGCATCTTCTGTAGTCAAATACAAAATGAGACCTTTGTATTTTCTATTACATTTTTAATGGGACTAATCCCCATAAGTAGTTAGAATCGTTCAATTTTGGGTTCTAGTTTAGAATTATATTTTTTTACAAAAACAAAGATTTAGAAAGCACGGAAAATTCTCACGGATCAAAATATAATTAATAAATTCACAGCTCGTGTTTGTAGTCTGCAAGATCATAAACAGTTTAATGTTTAAAAGGTCGCTATAACCGTTTGGTGTTAAGCCGAATCTCTTAACAAATTCATGGTTCCCCGCTGGTAGTCGGGTTATACCAATCCGTCATTCTACCAAATTTCTTATAAGCCTTTTTAACGGGTTTGGGACCGTTTCTGAACAGGCTGCGAAGGTAATTCTAGAGACGTTCTCGGGAAGTGAACACACTAATTTTGCATGTAGGTGGCAAGTCTTTGCATATAGGAGGCACTACATTGCATTATAATTTTGCATATAGGTGGCACTACATTGCGTATAGGTGGCAAGTCTTTGTAAGTTTTAGAAGTGACAGAAATAAGGCGTATACGAAATTTGCAGCTAAAAACCGAAGAACATCTTCAATTCTATTTTTGAAAAGAGGCAATCATTTGTAATATATTTTTTTGCATGGGTTTCTAAAATTTAGAAGTAATAAATGGGACCAATAACGCCAAGCCACCAATGCACTATGAAATATTAACCCTACGGGAAAAATAAAACTGATACAAACCCAAGCAATTCTTGCCACAGTGCCGAAAAAATTTAAAATAAAATTTAAAAACTCTCCACAGCAAAAAAGCTCTCGACGAGAACAAGAATTGCGTGGTCGATGATTTCTTTTTACTTCCCCAATATTGTAACCAACTGTCAATCGGAATGCAAATACCCAACACTTTCCCCTTCTGTTATTCCACCAGCACAAAGGACAATCCTGTCTTAAATTGCGCGCGTTAATTGCCAGTAAATAAAATGGCGAAGCGCCTCCGGGGGGGATTTCCCTCGCAGACAGAGGCCATTGTGCCTTTAAGTGCGTGGGAGCCCCTTCGAGCGAGCGACCGACGCCGGGCGGTCGGGCGTCGCTAGCAGCCTCGGGGGCATCGCGGACCTCGGGGGCGGTGGGGGCGGCGGGGGTGGTGGGGCGGGCAGGTGGCGCGGAGGCGGGGGATGGGGAGCGGCGGTGGCGGCGGGCTCTCAGAGTATGTTTACCTCCCGTGTGCCTTTTATCTTGAGCATAAATAAGCGAAGCCTAACATCTTGCTCTAGCTACTGCCGCGCCATTAATATGATCTTCTTCTAACCGAACCCAAGGAGCATTTCCAAAACACCGTAGAATAAACGTTTATCAAATTAAAACAAACATCGGAAGAGGAATGTACAGCTAACGCAACACGAGCGACTTTTCCCTCCAAAGTTGCTGATCTTTAAGGTAGTGGATGGATACTCCATTGATTATCGTTATATCTCGCGGTCAAATATTTCTCCCGGTATTTTCGCACCGCGGACGATCCTTGCTGAAGGACGCGCGCCGGCGGCGTTTTGCGCAAAGGATGGCGGAGGCTGCGGCGGAGATGGCGATGGCGCCGGTGGAGACGATGGCGGAGTGGTAACGATGGGTGTCATGGAATTTGGAGGGAATGGTGACGATAATTGGAGGAATGGCAATGGTTGGGGCTCTGACGATGGCAGAGGCAATGACGATGGCGAAGGCAACGACGATGATGGGGTTGATAGAGGAGGTGGTGTTGATGGCAGTGATGATGTGAAATGCGAATGATGAAGGAGAGAGTGGTGACAATGACGGGTGTGGTATCGACGGGGGTGGTGACGATGATGGGGAGGTGTTGATGGCGGGGACGGGATGTTGGATGGATTTGTGTTGGAAGAGAGGGTTGTGACGATGTGGGGGGCGGTGAAATTGGAGGGGCGATGTTGATGGTGGGGATGATGCGAATGATGGGATTGGGCGGTGATAATGCGAGACGATGAGGACGAAGGCAGAGTCTTGGAGGTAGTTTGAGACGTGAAAATTGGCTGGTCAGGATGAAGATGAAAAGGGGAGTGAATGAAACATAAAGTGGAAACATTTTTGAAGGTGAAAGTGCTCGGAATTAAGTTCATAAAGTTGAAAATTTTGAATGGTAGGAAAGTATTAAAAAAATATTTTTGAAAATACTATAATTTTCTAATCCCCAGTGTACAGAGGCGCACCCAACGGAGGGTAGTCCAAGCATCAAGCACATCAAGTATCACCCTTGAATCTTAATCCACCCCCAATTCCTTTCCCTTCCTGATGTTGTGAGAGCGTGAACAAGACCAGGTGCGCGACGTAAACATATTCGGAACGCAGAATCAGAACCAAATACCAGAGCTGACCTGGCTCCTCCAAATACCAGACCTTCAGAGTTACATCGCCGCGAAGAATGGTATGGTAGTTATCACGAAGGAGCACCGTGACAATAGTCAATGTGCCCGATCCGGTGGCTGAAATTGCTAAGGCAATAGTGCCGTAGCGATTTCGGACCGAAGAATCGCGGAATCGAGTCCCCGCCTCGGGCATGGTTGTATTTGTGTTCGTCCTTTCACCCCCTATGATCACCATATCATAATTTCCATAACGTTAAGTCCAATAGTGGTCGCTAATGACCTAGATGTTGATGCGAATTTAAATAATCAAAAAAGAAACAAAGAGTTCAGTGTCAGTCAAGGGAAGGGAACGAAAGGTGTCATTACAAACAACACAATATACTGCATAGAGCATACATTTACTATAGGGTAGTTTCAGCAAAGTTTTTCAGTTATTGTATTCTCTCATTGATAATTGTTCATAAAAATAATATTGAATCAGCTTCACATTGTCACATGTTTCTTGTCTTCATCCTGACCAGTGATTTCTTTAGAACAAAATATATTATGTATGTCCATTTCTCATCAGTCGACGGGCCACCCTGCTGAAAGGACTGGTTTCCGCAACCTTGAAGTGAGCCGCATGATTTAACAGGGCTCCCCGCACGAAAAGTAAGAGTGGAATTGGGTGATTTGTTTTCAATTGAACAGTTAATTTCTATTCCCACACCTTGAGCACATTATTATTATTATTATTATTATTATTATTATTATTATTATTATTATTATTATTATTATTTACGTATAGGCCATTACTGACCATGCTACACGTTCTTTTCCGAGGCCCTGTCGAATCCTATTCCGGAGAGAGATTAACGTGCGTAATTATTGGGATCAGCTTTTCGCCTTTATCCCTTGGTAAGATCAGGTTGTTACGCCTCGAAGTATGAATTATGAGGTGACAAGATGATGATGAGAGGTGATTGTGGCCTTTTTTAACCATCCCTGCATTCGCCTGTATGACCGAGAGAAACCACGAAAACCTCGGACAGGATGGCCGGCCCGGGGATCGAACCCGGGCCTCAGTCAAAGTCAGCGCGCTACGCACTGAACCACTTCGTTCTGTTCATTTTTATTATTATTATTATTATTATTATTATTATTATTATTATTATTATTATTATTATTATTATTACAGCATTGCTTAAATTACTACTAAAACGACTGAGACCCACTGATTCAAGTCTTTTGAGCTGTTACTGTAAATCGCGATATTTCATATATTTTGGTTCATGCGCGAATTTTTTTAGATGGTCACCTCCATTCTCCGTACCTGCTTCTCGCCAAGATCTGATATATCTGACATGCTATGATCGAACAGATAGTCTGACTGGAAGCCATACTTTCTGCGCTGAATCCAGTGTAGCACAAATACCAATCTGACTTAATGTTTTGGTAAACTATGGACATGTGCAATCTTATGCAGGTACTGACTGTGCAATTGTTTCGTGTTCTTATTGCAGTCTCTACTTGTCAGCCTGAGTTGTCAAATCTATTTTGGCTTGAATGTTTTTGGTCCTTATGGTCTGCACTTGGTTAGCTAATACAAAATATTACGTTTATTTATTAAGGAATGAACAGTGGGTCCCCGTTGAGAGTATCGTCCATCTTGCCTTCGACGTTCAGGAAATATTGTTCGCAAAGCGGCTTTCCATAACAACTTGTTCGGAATACCTGTACATTAGCGCTTCTCAGCTTCGTTGTGTCCTCCCTATGTACTACGGCGAGTCACGTCCTCTATGAAAGTTGCATGTTTTTAGCATTATTTATCTCTAATTGAATTGTCTCATTTATCTGCTAAATTTGAATTGCGGGAGGGGATTCCCTAAGTCCGTCAACATTTCTCCGCGAATGGAGAGTTGCACAACATTAGTTTTCTTCGGTTATCCAGATTTTTAGCTATTCTTGCCTCTACCAGCTGTGTTTGTGATCAAATGCCCAGGTGAGACGGGTCAAATCGCGCCCTCACGAGCTACTTGTCCTCCTGAGAACCCAGGCACTTCTAAGATCCAGAGCAACTTTCTTTGACTCCGCTCGCATTTCCCCTCCAAATCTAGAAAGAAGTGTACACGCACAAGCTGAACCTGCGTGAGGCATGGACCAGTGTCTGCTTACGAAAATACATTTGCCATATTTGTTCCATCAAACCACCGAGATTTGAATTATGATTAATTCTTTACTATTTATTACGATTTCATGCATTTTTTTAAAAAAGTATGTCTTGTATAAACATTTTTGCTGAGGATCAGGAATATGTTGGTGAACTCTTTCCTTGCTATGGTTTTGTATTACATTTTATTACATCATTTGGTTATTTGTCGTATATAGCAAAAATATGGAATATTCTAACTAGCATCCGCAAGTGAACAATTCCCTCTTAGGGGCGGTCATCTCGTTTCAGAACCTTTGTCTGTTAACCCTCCCAACCAGAACGTAGGAAGTTAATCAAATGATTGCACTCTTAAGTAAAGACGATTAAAACATGAAGACACTTTGGTTCAAGATGTTTAATTTTATTCTTTATTGACAATTTGAAATCTGACTGATGTATCATTATTCATTATATTGCAAGGGATGATTTATTTGCTTTAGTAGAGGAGGTGGGAATTAAATTTAATATAACTAAATTTGGAGCAATGCTTGGTCAACTGAGGTGTTCTAAAGGTTGTCAAGGGCCAGGTACCCAGTGACGTCACGCCACTAGCAAAGCAATTTGTACAGCCCTTTTAAATCTCACGCCAGTTGCTCTGGTCGCAGTGCCCGTGGACTCGAATAAATTGCTCGTGACCTTGACATGCCTGGCCTGGTGTTGATTGTCACCACGAGAAACACGGATATCAGTCAATATTTGCATTCACACCTTCATTATTTCCTTCTGTACAGGTCAGAACGTTTGAACGAGAGAACTCTACATATAAAGTTTTCTCAGAATAATCGACACTAATCTGGACCTCTCCGCGAAACGTATGGACACAATTTCCACTTATTTACATTCAGCATGTGAACGACGGTAGTTTTTAGATAGTAAAAATAAAATGTATTGCCTACTCAGTCAAAACTCGCAAACCACGCAACCATGAAACAGTCGTACGACATTAAGAGCGATTTTTTTGGTATTTTTTTACTTTCCTGCATACGTGGTATAGAGAAAATTATGTACTACTACAAAAAATCGATAACGAGATTTTTACGGAAGTACACGTTTGGAGGTCCCTGACACTGAAAAAGAGAGTTCTTTATAGTCCGTCCGTTCAACCGTATGTCCGTGGAAAACACTAGCACTAAAATCATGCATAGGATTTTCACCAAAATGAATTTTGCGATTCGATGTGACCGACATGTCCCCTGGAATTTGATGTTTGGGGGGGGCGGTAATACAAAGGATCCCCTAATATATTTTCGAATAATTCTAAAATAATTCTCATTTTTTTAAAAATAGAGTCAGGCTTAACCTCTGTAAGCATTTCCTTGCCCACATGCCTGGTAGAAATTGTCCCCAATGAAATGGCGTCGTTTGAGAGATCACTCGCCCTGCCACTACTCTTTTCGAATTCACCGGCTGTTTGTAGCTATCTGTCTGTCTCTTCAAAGTGTGTTTCTGAGAGATGTGTCGGTTGCGTTTCGTGCGCCGCCTCACTGTCCAATCAGGGAGCTCTAAAATAAGTCCCATGCACAAGTCTAGTGCAAATTCAAAACATGCGGTCGGGAGACCGCGTGGATGGGCGTGACGCCGCACCGGCCAGGCGGTGCCTGCGCCTATTGATGGCGGAGCATTGCCCTTTGTGGCGAGATATTCGGACTACCGTGGAAGAGGCGACGGGGACGGACGTGGTAGCGACAACGGGCACGATTACACAAGCGGTGACAATGAAGGCAATCGTATAGCGGGAGAGGGCATCATTGCAGGGTTTCCGACCGGGAGGTCCTAGGGTCTAGACCAGGCGATGGGAGGATTTTCGAGACTAACTAGACAGCTAGATGAGTTTCTGTAGCTGCCTGGAGGAGAATTCTAGCGGCGAGCTGCATTGATCGGTAGTTTTCCGTATTTTTTACGACCAATACCAGGCTAATGCCGGAGAAGAACACTAACAAAGGGGTCACGAACCGCGCACGATCTTTCCTTCTCGTTCCTTGTCCTGGCATACCCCTTACCTACACACATGCACTATACTACCAGACCTGCCGGGAGACCGGTCAGAATCTTTAACTTGTTCCGGTTGGGGAGATGCTTGCTGTTGGGAGATATATGGTTGGGGAAAACCCCGCTAGCCAGCGGAGGGTTGGCGCCGGATCTCGCCATATAGCGGGGGAAGATCACTGCTACTTCACGCGCTAAAAGCATGCACTACATTTACGGGAATAATGTATTTGCCCATTTGACACGCCTGGAATCCCTAATCATTGAAAGGTAAGGGTCATTGAAGAAGTGAAGAGTAGAGTGGACTGGCGTTATTGAGAGCGGCGGTAGCTGTGGTTTGGGGTGATGGAGATCGCAGTAGAAGCGAATGATTGATTACAAACGGCAGGAATGGTAGTGATAATAGGGGAGGCGATGGAATGGCAGTAACAGATGTGGTGTCAAAGACTAAAATGATGAATGGGAGGTGAAATGACATTGACAATAGTAGTGGTGGTAGAGATGGTGTTGATGTTGTGTCATAAAAGTAGAAGTGGGGAGGAGATGGTAGTACTGGTGCTACTGCTGACCTTGATGATGGTGTTGGTGGTGCTGGGGGTGGTGGAGATGGTGATGGAAGTGGCGGTGGTGATCCTAGGGATTGTTGTGGTGGAGGTGCTATGAATGGTGGTACTGCTGTTGTGAATGGTGATGCTGCTGACAATAGTGATGCAGTTGCTGCTGGTGATTGTGCAGAGCGGTGCTTCAAGTGACAGTAATGTTACATGTATCGGAGATGCTGATTGTAGTGTTGATAGTGAAGTTGTTGGTGACACCGATAATGACGGTGATGGTCATAGTCGTGATAATCATGGAAATGGTCACGGTGTTGCTGATGATCGCGATGGTAGCGGGCATGGCGACATTGTATTGAGTGCCATTAAAGAAGATGCCTGTCTTCTTTAACGACACCCACGATACCGCCAACCGGTGACGGCACCGAAGAGGGCGATGGTGACGGCATTGGCGGTGGCGAAGCGTCAACGTGGGAGGCATGGTTCGGCAAGGGAGCCAGCGGGAGGAAAAGCGGGGCGGGGCGGGGCGGGGCGGGGCTGTTGCGGTGGGCTGCTTCTTTTCCGTCGCCGGCCGCGCCCCGCCCCGCCCCGTTCCACCGCGCCCCGCCCTCGCGAAGGCGCGCGTTAGCTGCCAGCCGCTCCTGGCGCCGGTAAACGGTGCGGCTACGCTGCGCGCATGGCCGACCTGAACTACTTAAGGGGCCGCGCCGTGTGTAAACACAGTGCAACGACCACTCACGCATTATTTACATTTAATACGCGGCACTGCGATGCGGGCGCGGCTGCTTTGCATTCAAAGGCGCTTTTCAGGATTTTATATTCGGGAAGAAGCCGGCATTCATACGCGATGTTTTTGTGCTCCGAACAAACCAGTGGGTTTATGGGTTTCATTCAGTCCTGAGTATTCAAAATTCTTCGTGTCTATCATAAATTTACTTTCTATTCAAAACAGAGTGAGTGCTGGTAAAACAACATCTGATGATTGACAACGTTTTATGTTCAATTATTCAGGGGGAGTTTTGCATTTAAAAATTTTATTCTAAGTACACCTCAACAGCTTCGGTAAAACCAAGGGCGTGTTTAGCTTAGGACAAGTTTCGTAATTCTTCGCATCTGTCATAAATTTACTTTCTATTCAAAACACAGTGAATGCTTGTAAAAAACATCTAATTAGGGAACATTTTATGTTTAAATATTAAGCAAGTTTTACATCTAAAAAAAATTATTCCAAACATAGTTTAAGAGCTACGGTAAAATCTAGGGCGTTGCTTAACTCGTGAGGCGTTGCGAAGCTGTACCCACTACTTTGGGAAGAAGCTTAGTTGACCTGAATGAACGCCCACTGTGAAGGCTGATTAGCACACTTGCGTTTAGTATTCTTTTTTATTAATAATAATAATAATAATAATAATATTTATTTTCTCATTGTATTTAATTTTTAAAGAACATTCCAACAAATGTTTGTAAACTAATTTTATTTCTAATTTTATTTATTAAAAATTTTAATTTTTTAAAATATAGTGCTTTTTAAATTACGAAAGTTTAAACGCGATTTTCTTAAAATTCCTTTTTCCGATAACATACACTCAAACTTACATATATTCACCAAATTTTCATGTATTTTGAAGATTTTTACACAAAATTCTTAGGAATTTAACTGTCAATAATTTGCCATAAATATCTAGATTTTGAAATTTTGTGATATATGGTCTCTTTTCGTTTTCCGCATCACCTTATTTCAAAATCACACACTCCGTAGACGTTGAGCCACATTAGCAGCGTGACGAGCGTGACGTAACGTTTAATAATCAAAAAGATCAACGTTCAAGTCACAATGACTCTTCAGCAGAATGCTATTCTAAGATAGCATCAACTATATACCACACTGATTCTTAGGTGACGTTTTAAACTCACCACAACCCATCGTTAGTATGCAATTATCTGATCTCAGACTAGAACAGAATGTATTCGCAAAGGCAATATAACAATTTCATGGAAAATGGATTTGAGTCACCTTACTGATTTTCAAGAATGACCGTTGACGATTTCTAATTACAAATTCAGTTGACATTTTAATTGAAATTTCAAGACTAGTTTCTATGTTGTGTGAAAGAACAATATTGTACGTTATATTGCACATTCTAGAAATAATCTATATATAATAACGTCAAATTATGAAGTAAGACATCATTTGCGAGTAATTTAAAGGTCTATTACATATTGATATATTTTACACAAATCTTAAAATGAACGTTGATACCTATCGAAGTTTGGACTGTCAGATAAAATTTCGAATCAGGAGACCGTCAATTAGCGACATTAGTCATAGTCTGATGCAATGTGAAATTTGTCCTGAATATTGAATAGTGAAATATTCTCATGAACAACTGTTCTCGGCATTAGAGAATCTCTTCCAATGAAGACAGTTGAACACTAAATAATCTCCCACGTTCCCTTAACTCTAATTCTGAATCTGACTGTGAACGTTAGCTACCAACAAAAGGGTTGAACTACAATAAAAAAATATATTTCCCAAGATACATCTCCTGTTATTTTTATACTTTGGTAGGTATTTATCTATATCCTAATGAACAAATTTTCAATGACTAATATTTCAACTATTCAATATTTGCACAAATGCACAAATGGTTGGCAATTTCTGTCCTCCAACGCATTCGACAGAGGGTTTTTGGAGCGGGGAGTTATCACCTTACTTTTTGAAGCACGGGACCCTTGCCAATTGAGCTTGATGAGATAACTTTCATGAGAAGCTGCCACAACTAATAATTATCCCATGTGTTCAATTAAATTTTTCGAATTTTCCAAAAGTACTTAAACTATTCTTTTGCAAATTTGACTGCTCACGTTTTATTTCAATGTATTGCTATGTTCTCTATATTATGCTCTTTTAGGATATTTCGGAAGACGAATTTAAACATTGAGGTTCGTTTTTTTATGTGTGAACCCGAGACGCCATGGTCCAAGAGCGCTACGACACTATTGCTTTAGCGATTTCGATCATGGGGCCGACAAAAACACCGTTTTGATAATTGAAGTGGGATGATGAATGGAAACGAGGGCGCGAGCACCGAGCACTTTGTGCTGTGTTCAAACTGATCTCTATTCTAAAAAAAACAAAAAACAAAAACAAGACAGAAGAATTTGCCCAACGACATCGGTTTTAGGTATTCGTGTCAATAATAAAGCACGATTTTTGACGAGGTTTGAGATAACTGTTACATACAAAGCGCGATTCACCTTGTGCTTCCTACTGCGATAACATTCGAAAAAGCGACACGTGCCCAACTTTAAGTATTCCACTATCAAGTAATTCAACACACTGTGTGAAACAATGAAAGAGTCTAAGTTCGCATATGATCAAGGCCATTCTACACGATGTCTTTTTGTTCAATTTTGCGCATGTCAGACGCAACGGCGCACGCCCATTGGACATGTGCCTTTGCATGACAAAGCGCAAAGCTTCTGAACGAAGACGGGAGTCTCGTGCGTCTTCATGCCTCCAAAAATCAAATAATATAAATTTATGTAATTTATGTGATATTATGAATTTTTATGCTGTATTATGAATATTAATGCTGTATTTTTAATTTTAATGCAAATAATATGCTTTTCTGCATGTTTTAGCACTAGTGACGTCTATTTTTTAATTTTTTTCCTTTTTTTAAAAAAATCAGGTCTAGGGTTCTGAGCTAGACGTCCTGATTTATTAGATCATGACCTGACTTTTGGACTCTGTACTGACTGTCCTGATTTGTTTTTAAAAGTATTTTAAAATATATCTTTACTCTTTAATTTAATTTTAATACTTGTTAAATATAAATTTACAAAAGTAAAATAGCATTAGATAAAAAGTGATATTAGGGGTGAAACGCAAGTATTTCTAACTATAAGAACTATAAATATATCATTCTTTTATTTGCAAAGGAAATATTGAAACAAGATAGGAAGAACTCTAAATAATAATGCTGCCGTAGTAATATAATAAATATAAATTGATCTCACTTCTTTAGTAGTGTAAGAACTTTGCACATATATGTATTATAAAATGTGTCCTAATTTTTTTTGTCTTGATTTTTCGATCCAACGATCCCGGTCTTTCAACTACGAAGTCTCTGGTAATCCTAATCAGGTCTATATTGGATTGTACGTTCTGGCCTTTGGTAAATGTGTACTTATATTAATTTTGTCTATTAATTTCTGTTTTTATTTTATAATTTCAGTAAGTCTGTAAATCAATGTTTACAGTGGGACGCGCCCTTGCAAACTTGTGAAACTGATGTGCATTTTGTTTATAATAAATATATTAATATTACCTTGGACTGGCAAGACAACAGAAATAAATTATGTTTGCTTATGTTTTGTCACAAGGTTAACCTTGAAAGATCATGACGCGAGCGTCGGCATGAGCGGGACCTGGTCAGGGGTATGTGGGGATGAAAGGTCGGGGAGAGATGGAGACAGGGAATGTTGGGTGGTTGAGCATGAAGGTGCGACAAGCTTCGAAATGTCGCATAAAATCGAATCAAGATGAGACCTGCCATGATCTAAAAATAAAAATTCCACAAAACCGCAAAACTGGAAAAATATTACTACTCAACAGAAAAAGTATCCCTTGTAAAAGACGCTGATCTATCTTCACATAAAAAATAAGATCCTTTATGAATTGTGTTAGTGCTCTTTGAGCAGGGAACTCTAAATCGCCTCTTACGAGATTCCAAACGACAAAGCAAATTCCTACGACTTGTCATTAATTCTCTCCGGTATTTTACAAACGAACAAATTCACAAGGAACTAAAATGATCACGAAAGTCCTGGATCAATTTTATAAACAAACGAAAGCAAAGTTTCACTTCAAACTTCTTCAGTATCTATAAAACTACACCGAGATAACCCAGAATCAGATCCAAATTTCCAAAAAATATATTTCTTTTCCATAATAAATGCACTCTTAAACAACTTGGAATTGAAGAAATCCATTTCTATGAACTAAATTCCTCAGAGAGTAGTTAGAAATTAGGTATAAGAATTAGCTCTAAAATTAATATTTCCTTGTTTCTTTTTCCAATTTATTTATTTAATATCGCTGTTAACTGCCAGGATCATAAGCGACTACAATACATACACACATTTGCCTTATACATTTATGTTTGTCATTCCTACATTTACTTTGTAACTAGTGGTTACAATACCCTGTAAAAAATAATACATACGCCTAATATCAGGAAATGAAAATTAAATGAGTTTAAGACTTGAAGCACTTTCCTACATTCATCTACACTTTTAAAAGTTTGGTTTATAGTATGCCTGTGAGGTTGAGGATTATTCTTCGAGTTAAGAGTTTAGGACACTAGAGATTAACGTGGAAAGAGGATAGGTGTGATCCACAACTTGCACAGAGTGATGGATCTATTATTGTTTTTTGGATGTCAGTAATTAAATTAAAGTGACCAATCTGCAGGCTCGTAAGTTGAACTTCTTGTTTAGTATGTAAAGATTAGTAATGATGGTTCTGAAACCAACTTCCTTACATGGTGAAGTTTTGAATAACTTCTCAATTATCGATCTTTCCAGACTTTAATGGCAGAACATTTGAACATTTTCCTGATATCAGATAGTTTTCCTTTTACATTCTTTACAATTACTGGGAATGTATTTGCGTCTTTAACAGTTTTTCCTGGTGTTTAGTTCCTTTCAGTTTCTTTGCGTGCAGGGAGCCAAGCAACCGAGATTCGAATACCATTATTAACAGAATGGATGAATGGATTTTTTGGATTAATGATTTATTTTTCCGAATATCTATTGCAAAAAAATACTGAGAGTTGCTGTAGAATCAGAATGTACAATATTTGAATATTTGTACATTTTTAATTGGTAAAATAATGTAATTATTATACTGTAGTATGAGTTTATGTTTCATGAATCTACGTATCAATCAACTAATGATGAAAAGCAAGTTCGCGCAGCTTGACTTACAAAGATTCCTCTCGCAACATTAATAAGAAATTAACGTTTTCAAGTACAGTGAGAAGAAGAAGAAGACAAGAAATAAAGAGATTTCAGTTTTTCAAGAGCAATTTAATTGTGCTTCATTCAGCGCGTGAATGTCGACAATTCTGTCTTATCTGAGCGATCTAGTGGCTGATGATAAGAGTTCCGGTGGCTGTTGATCGATTACTATCGAATCTCAAGAGAGAAACCGCTTGCATGATGAACTCAACACATTATTGTGAGAATAACTGACACACGAAGATGAAATTTCGACGATCTGAAGAAAGGTAAATGGCGGAAAATATGGAACGAGTCCTACTCAAAGTGAAGCAATATTTTCTTCTTGGGAATGTGACACTAGGAAGGGCATTTCATGCTATTTCATGTATGTGATTGAAACTTTAAACCGTGTGATGACATTACTGCATTAAAAAGCTCAACTTTATGTTACTTCGAGAATCTGTAATTTACAGGATATGATTCGAGATTAGTTATTCTTGGATTATGAAGGACTTCGATGACAGTATAAATGAAGCAGTGCCTACACCAAATGTCTACTAATTGTGTGTTACTTCTTATATTCTTATATTTGACGATGTGATGGAAGTACTTCATTCAAGTGCAAGTTATATATATATATATATATATATATATATATATATATATATATATATATATATCGTCTCCTATATTATTTCAGTAGTATACCTCCCCTTTGCGGGTCTCACAAGCAACCAATCAATATAAATGAGGTCTCTAAAGAAAGAGAATTTCAAGGAGACGTGACGAATTGCACTTTGACTTTAAAAATATGGATGATTTCTTCAAAAAAACGCATCGAAATATTCATGTAAAATGCAACCCGCATCACATGTTAACCTATATCGGCAAATAACTCCTAAACAAAGCGTTTTAGAGCCTTAAAAAGTAAAATTTTGAGGCCAAAGGCCTCAAAAAAGCGTTTTTCACATTATAATCTACAAGATGATATTTTCCGATCCATTCAATTAACTTTTCGGTTCCACGCTTCAATACTATCAAGGCCACCTCGATATTTCAGCCCTTTCTGCTGGTAGCAATTTTTGTGGCGACACGCTTAGAAGACTTAGATTTGACTATCTTTATTAACGCTTTCTGTTAACACCGTAGTTTGAGCAGTCTGACGAGGTTTATTTGCATAATCATTAATTCAAGATCTAATATGCGAGAGTTCTCGCACGGGTACGCTAGTGTGTGTGTGTATATATATATATATAAATATGAAATAAAGTTAAAATTTCGTTCAATTCTTTCATTTTAAAAGACAAACATTTTTGAAAAATCTTATGGCAAACGATGTATATTTCGAAGAAATGCTGATCATTCCTTCTGATCGATACGCCAAAAAATTAAATTTTTCATTGAATACGAGAATCTCATTCCTTGTATTTATCACCGATAAAATGGTGCATCATGACAGGGATATTTGAAGTGCGTACGTGAATATTCACTTCTATACAGGAAATTGCTTCTTTATACTGCAGTCTAGATAACACTACAGTATCGTTTAAATCTAGATGATTCCTAAAATGTTAGTGCTAAAACAATAAAATCAATCGAGAAATTGGTATTTACCAGACAATCACATGATGTTAGATATAGAAAGATATGATACTATAATGGACAGTTCGTCTGTAAACACTTCAGAAAGATTTAAGTTTCGTACCCTTTTTTGTGAATTATCTCGTTAATATAGTTGCTTAATGATATAAAAAAGCCTTAATCCGTGAAGATGAATGATCCTAATGAAACTTTTCATATTTTATTTTTTAAAAAATCATCAGGCAATAGTTTCAAAATAGATTTGTCCAAGAAAATTTAAATTTTAGTAAGTCTGCTGCCTCATGACTTTTTGAACATTTAGGCAATAAATTTAAACATTTGTTTCATTAGCATCAATAAACGTTGGCCCTTCCATGTCCATCATTCAATGAAGTATTTCTGCAGCAAATTAAATTTTATTCAAGTATCATCAATTTATTCGTCATGCAAGTATTGTATGGTTTATGATTTATTAAATACTCGTATGCTTCTCAAAAAAATAATGAAGTTGGGAATATTTCCTGTAGGATATATTTTAGCCCACAGCCTTGAAACTCACACTTCAGAAATCATCATGCATTTCTCTCCTTTTAAGAAAGATAATCATACTTTTAATGCATACTTTTTGGATGTTAAAGAATGTTTAGAAAAATGAAATTGTAACAATACTATTTTCGCAAATGTTTATTCATTACAAGTATACCACTTGCATTATTTCCCTAGATTTTCCTGTTTAATCTGTATTTCATTTTGTAAAATTACTGTTTGTTATTTGAAGTCTGGGGATAATACACTCTATTGTAAAAAGTCGAATGAATAATAACAAGACCATTTTCGTAGCTGTGAAGAAAGAACTTTCAACCCTCAAAATTTAATAGTAATATACGCCCACAATATTAGTCATCTTTATAATTTCCAAAACACTTTCGCAAAAGTCCCACACACAACCATCATTCTTCTTTGTCACACACTTTTGCTACAAATTCATCCTGCAATCACTTAGCGATAATTGCATTTAAAGGGAACTTTTCAATCACGCCTTTCAACCTCGAGTTTCGAACAATACGCGTGTAGCATGTCACCCACAACATATCCTTTATGCTCTCTTAAACAATACTCCGAAGCGACGTCGGTGTTAAGGAAATGAAATCAACACGACCGCCAGCGCACCTCTAAGAAGCAGTTACCTAATTCGCTGAGCACCCCTCAATCACGGGGGTTCCCCTAACGGCCGACGCCATTATCTCCTTCACCTCCCTCACCTGCGATACATAAATTTTCGGCGCCCGCCGCCGCCGAGTGGGCGTGGCGTGGCGAGGCGGGGAGGGCCGGGCCGGGGCGCCGCGGCGGTCGCCGTGCCAGTCTCCGCCGCCGCAGCGCAGCGCGGCCCCATTGTCCTAATGACGTCATTGTGATGGCGGCGGGCGCGCGGGGCGGGGCGGGGGTGCGCGAGCGGTGGCGGGCGGCTGGCGCCGCGGTCGCCGGAACAATGGCGCTGGTGGCGGCGGTCAGTGGAATTATTCTTGCGCGCGGGGCGGTGGCGGCCGCCGCGGAGCGGTTTCCGCCCGGGTGCGCGCGATTACGCGTCAAGTCGAGCACTTGGAGAGCGCGAAACTGAGCGCGGGGGAAGGGGGGAGCCGGGAGGGGCGAATGAGGGGGTGTGAAGGGCGGGGGGGAGACGCGGGCGCGAAGCCGTTGGTCTGAAGCGAGATTTGTTGGAGACGGAAAAATGAGGTACAGACCGGGAGAGGTGGCTCAGAGCAACAACTGATGACACTAGAGTGCCTCTGACTGGGAGGTCCTAGGTTTGAGTCCCGACGGAGGTAGGATTTTCACTACTTAGGTAGCTGGGACGACTTCAGTCACTCTGACGGAGAATTCTAGCGGCCCGCGGCCCTCTGCTCTGATCGGTAGTTTTCAGTAGTTTCTCCGATCAATACCATGCGAATGCCAATTCTCTAACAAAAGGGCCACGTGCCGCGTGCGATCTTTCCTTCCCTTTCCTTGCCCTATCTTCATCCCTTACTTACACACACACACACACACACACACACACACACACACACACACATGCACTACACTACCACACAAAATCGGGAAACCGGTCGGGAGATCGCTGCCAACTCCCGAGAAAAGACATGCACTACACTCACGGGACTAATGCCCTTAGCCGTCGACTCGCCCGGAATTGCTGATCAAATAATCAATGAGGTTCATCTGAGGAATAGGTGGACGAAAGTTCTTGTTGGATACTAGGTGGGACAGGGAGCGAGGCAAAATGTGTGCGAGAGGTGTACGGTGTAAACAAATCGGGAGATCATTGAAGAGACAACAGTTGAAAGAGAGGGTGGAAAAAATAAGTAGGGAAATTGAGGGAAAGAGATGACAGAGAGGTAAGGGCAGAAAACAGAGCAAATTGTAGAAGTGCAGGGAGGTGGATACAGTTAGGTGGCGTCATAACTTTATAGGAATGAGAGTGAAGACCACACAATTTGAATTTGATGACTATGCCAGAGGAAAGTGCTAGGAAGCACAAATGTATTGGGGAAAGGACAAATTTATAAATGAGTTTACTCAGGGAAAAATAAATGATTATTCAAATGAAATCAATACATTGACAACAGTGTAGCTGCCAAAGAGAGCGAGATAATTGAATAAGTATTTCGTGGGCAATCGAACTAACTTGTAAATTAATTCCAGAGAAGAAAAATAAGGAAGAGGGGGTGGGGAGATAAAACCAATTTGGAAAATTAAATTATTTATTGAAATTTGGTGGTGATAGTTAAGAATGCTTTGTAAAATGTATTAACCGAGAGGAAATGTGACATGAATTAAGAAAACTAAACTTGATATGCTACTACAGCACATAATTTCTCACATTATTGGAAAGATTTACTTATTATTGAAATATTACAATTTCTGTGCTACTAACACCTCAGTTATTACTTGAAAATATCCAATTCAAACAAAGCGCTTGTGACGCATTCATTTCGATAATCATCAATTTCAACGAACTTGAGACGTACACCGTTCTCGTGTCCTTTACGGTATCTGAAGTAAATGTGTAATAAACAAATTTGGTACCGTTTTCAGAAAAGAGTTTTAAAAGACTTAAAATGATCTTTATGTCAAGTAAAATTACGCGAATAAATTTTAGAAAAAGTGTACATGACATTTCAAAATCCGTCTGTAACAGATTTTAATAAGGAAAAAATATTTATCTTCATGATTTTAGTTGTAGGAAGGCACCAGATTTTTTGTAGTTTTGCAATTTTCAAAAAATCTCGAATCTCAATGAAATTCAGACCTGAACCATTCTCATAAGCGGCCGTTACGTTATCCGAAAAAAAAATTCAATAAAAAATGGTACCTTTTTTTAAAAATGTTCCTGGGGCGTCATGTAAAGTACCCCTAAAATTAAAATATTGGTTTCTCATTCAAGGGGCCACGACATCAGCCAGATTGATTGTGGAATATCAGTTTTTGAGAAAAGCGGCTGAACTATTCGCTTTAGGCACTTGCATGGTTTCTAGATAGACGAAACGGCGGTCCGACGAACCGACGGACGGACGAACCGACGGACGGACGAACCGACGGACGGACGAACCGACGGACGGACGAACCGACGGACGGACGAACCGACGGACGGACGAACCGACGGACGGACGAACCGACGGACGGACGAACCGACGGACGGACGAACCGACGGACGGACGAACCGACGGACGGACGAACCGACGGACGGACGCACAAACGTTTTGCCGTCAGTCGATTTTTCGGTATCAGGAACCAACAAAACGGATTCTGACTACACAACGTGTTAGAGGTAGTAATTTACTATGCACTAAGACTAGATTTATCCACTTTCGTTTCCAGGGCCCGGCAATAAGAGTTTTTGTGCCGTAAATCCGCCGGTTTTTTTTCCTTTCAGCATTACAGTACTTTCTCTATACTGCGTAAGCAGAAAAGAGAAAGTAAAAACCTTTGATTTGCAATAGAGGTCCGTGAGAAGTTTGTTGAGCTAGGAGAACGTGAGAACTTGAATGTAACGAATAGATGAAATGAATGATTAGTTACGCAAATATTTACCTGGGAAAGCTGCGAGGCATGTGATTAGACAAAGAGATAGGTATCATGCCTATTCAGCAGGGGGCGGAGCTCGGCTGAGGCAACACGTGCGTGACACCGGGCAACCGTAAGTCAAGGTTTCCGAGTGAGAACATTCACTGACCCTTAATAAAAAAAAAAGCTAATACTATAGGGGTCCAAACTTTCTGCTCCGGAGCCCTTGAGAACCTGGCAACGTTTCTGTTATTCAGTACGCTTAAAAGTAATGTTTTAGATCTTAAATCCCACATATGCAAATAAATGCCTCCGAAATTCTTTCTATGAAATTTCATATGATTTTTAGTCTGAATACAACTTAATAAATTATTATGGTTGAGATAGTAGTGTTGTGCTTCTTTTTAATACGTCTGTTTCTTGCTTGTGTGATCCCAATAAATTAAAATCCTCCACCAAAATTAATTTACTTTTTTCTCAAATTTTATCATTCAAACCCCTTCAAATTAACATTAGAGAATAAAAAAATAAACTTGACATTGCAGAGTCTAAAAATTGTTGAAAATAAAGAAGAAACCTGCTCATTACATTCTATTCTTTAGTACACTATAGCTCACAAGTGAGCCCAAGTAATATTGCTGAGGATATCAAAATTAGTTCGCATCTAATTCTTATTATTATTAAATAATATTTCTAAAAATAAAAATTTGTAATGTAAATATTCTTTAAAATTGAGATACGCTAAATATTAGATAATGATTTGCCCTGTATATCACAAAAAAACTGAATTCAATACAATTTTAAATTCCGTAAAAGGCTTAAGGCCTTCGGAATGATACACTCGGAACCAAACAGATTAGTTTTATTGCTTGCCTACCTCTAAAAGACGCCGCAAAATCGAAACAATATTTTACCGACACTTTTACAGATATACAATATTTGTATTCGTAACGCTTTAAATTCATGTAAAACGTGATGACTTTTAAACCAACAAAGAGAGATTTACACAGGAATACCCCAAGACAAAAACAAGTCCAAGTCACTTCCTCCGAGCGAGTAAAACTGGGAATTCGGACGAACCCGATATCCAAACCCCCCACCTGACGCAGCAAAACGGAGCGCCCCCTCATCATCACTCTTCAGCAACCCGTTCCACCCCAAGACAGCCAAGGGGGTCGTTCTCCTCCACCACCACCGCCCCCCCTCCATCCCTCTCCTCCCTTCCACACCACCGATATCGCGCCTCCACTTGCCCACTCCACAGACGCACAATGGCTCGTCACGTCTTGCTTCATTTCACAACAATTATCGATTCTCTCTTTATCCGAGCACACAGAAAGCCTTTTAATTATTTTAAAAGGTCTTCTCAACATTAGTAGTCGTCTTCTTTTTGTGAGGTCGCAAGGAAGCGGAAACGGCGTCGCGAGCCGACTTCGTTCCGGTTTTTCGAAAAGGCTCGCCATCGACGGGGTGGGGGGGCAGGGGGCGGCAGCAATTTGCTAATTGGACCGGGAAGGAGCGCCCGCCGCAGACGTTCCATAGAAAGCAAAGAGAAAAATGAGGGAGAGTAGATAAATTTAAAAGGAAAGCAATTGTGGTCTAGAGGTTCATTAATCATGCCGGCGCGAAGGCTTTCTGGGACGTGCAATTGGTTCTTGTCGCTATTAGAGGCCGGTACAGTCGCGTGCGTCGTGTTGAGATGGTACTGCAAGGTTGTCTTGTGTTTCGCAGTTTGTTGCGTTGCAATGTGCTCGTGTTCCTAAATTCTACATCAAATTGTTTTAGTGCTTTTTCAGAAGTTTTCTTCAAGTAGTAACAATATTGTAACATCGTAAATCCCAAATATATTTTTAAATATTTTTGAAATATTGTACGATAAACCTAACGATTTCAGAAACATCTTACAATTTTGTAATATTTAAGAATATCGATGTATCGAACTGAGAGCAAGAAACAGAAAATCCGGGTAATCGAATATTTCAACCGCGAGATTTGAGATATCGAAATGTGGATAATGATATTTTCAAAATATCAAGGAATTCAATATTTAAGTGTTGGAATAATTGAGGTGTTACTATTTAAGTGCTGTTATATCTGTTTGGAATATTTTTCAGACTTTTCTCGGGCAACTACCAGGAGAGATTCAAGAAAATGGAAAAATGTAAGAATTTTCTTGAAATTGTTTTTATAAATCCTTATATTTTTAAAAATAATCCTACAATGTCTTCATTTTATTCATACTAGACAATATACGTATTAAAATGATCAGGTGCTGTTGAAGAGAAGGTACTATTTCTAATGACCTTGAGATTTTATGCTGATATTCAGTCAAGGACGTGACAAATTTTTTGTTCCTTTACTTCAATTTGATATAGTGTGTATTATCGTTTTCGCCGTGGAAGAAACCAATTACAGTTATTAAACTCAATTACACATTTATTCCCATTTTCTCGCATCTGAACAGAGGAAACACAGATGAATAGAATTTAGTGATTTATTTTGTCAGAAGGAAGAATAATTTTTATTCATGTCTCTCATGAGCTAGAGAAATGTATCCGATAAATAAAAGAGAAAAAAAGGAAAAAGAAAGAAACAAGGAGAAAGAAGGATAGTATTAAGTTGTGTGAATGAGTGTGGGCGTGTGTCGGAGGGGGGTGTATGTGAACGTATGAGTCTGTGTGTGTGAATGTGTAAGAGGACGTGTATGTGTATGCGTGTGTGAATGTGTGTGTTGATGTGTCAGCGAGAGGATGCGCGTGGAAATGTGTGAATGTGTGTGTGTAAGTGGATGTGTATGTATGTGCGTGTGTGAATGTATGTGACTGAAAGAGCACGCGCATGGATGCATGTGCGTGTATGCGTGCGTGTCCTTAAGGGGACGTGCATGCGTGTGTCTGTGTAAGTTAATGTGTGCGTAAGTGGATATGTATGTGTGTGTGTCCGCAAGAGGACGCGCGCGTGTGTGTGTGTATGTGTGTGTGTGTATGTGTCTGTGTGTGTGAGTGTGAGTGTCTGTGTGTGTGAGTGTGAGTGTCTGTGTGTGTGAGTGTGAGTGTCTGTGTGTGTGAGTGTGAGTGTCTGTATGTGTGTGAGTGTGTGTGTGTGTGTGTGTGAGTGTGTGTGTCTGTGTGTGTTGTATTTGTGTATGTGTGTGTATCTGTGTGTGTGTGTGTGTGTGTGTGTGTGTGTGTGTGTGTGTGTGTGTGCTCGCGCGCGTCTTTGCCCATACTCCGAACCACCGCCGCACTTGTTAGAAGTTCCTTTGGCTCCGCGTCTCACGTTCTCGTTCACTATCGTGGAACGGGTCTTCTTCTCCGCGGTTCGCGCGCCCTCCCACATCACTCCGCCGGCGCTTGTGTCTCCTCCCGATCTAATTGAAGCCCATTCAGCCGTCCCGAGATCATTTTCTCAGGAGGCCAAGATGGCGGCGGCGGCGTGAGCAGCATGCGACATGGACCGCCCCAGCGGCCTCTCCCAGCCGCTGCTCCGCGTATTGGTAAATAAGGCAGTTCTTTGGGCGCTCTCCGAGGAAGACGAGGATTGAGGACGGCAACGAGCGGACGGGTGGGCGGGCGTCGGCGAGCGACTCGACGGAGATGGTGATTCGAGGCTGGGGACGAAGATGTGGATGAAGAAGGGATCTCCAAACGCTGCCTAGCTCCACGTCGTCAAGACTACTTTTAAAGTTGGGTCGAGATAAACAAAAATAATAAAATAATTTTTTAATGGATTTTGGGAGTGTGAATAATAAAAAAACCAAGAGGGAATTACGGCTATATGCATGGTTAGCGGTCATATGCGTGTGCAGTCTAAATCAAGAGGGTAAAAATATATTCTTGTACACTTCTAGACCCCTATTTCATTATATTTATAATATATTTACTAGTAAAATATGCCAAAAGTACATTACATAGTACAATAATATTAGTGTGAAATATTTATTCTATACTGCAAGTAGAAGAAAATTATAACTTTAATGACAATTGATAAAAACAATTGTTTTTATGTTGAACCATTTACAGGGTTGGCAGATGGTTTGGAGAGCTTCTCATCCTTATGTCATATATCAATAAATTAAGTAGTGGAAGTAATGGAATTAAGTACTGGAAGTAGTGGAATTAAGTAGTGTAAGTAAAAAAGTGGAAAATCAGGAGCTAATCATATTTAGATTTTTGTTACGTAGGGCTACGAGGCCCCATTTCGAAATTTTCAGGGGGTTACGACTCCTGCTGCCCCCTGGCGCAATCCAATGGTAACAGCAAAATATATGTAAATGAATGACAAATTTGAAGTGAAGATCAAGCTTTAATGAATTATGTGAACACCTTATTCGATTGTATTCAGATCTGAGTTCGAACTTCGGTATTTTAAAAAAATAATACAAATCAATGCATCTACCAAAGAATGTTGACTATATGGACTAACTCTTGCATATTCATGATACATCGTGTAACATAATGAAGAGTATCGAGAAATCTTTAGAGACAGTAATGGGTCGGAATTGTGAATGATCTCCATTCAATGTAATGTCAAATGGTTTTCTTAGTTACAAGATAACACTTTCATAAAAGTCATTTATGATTTTCTGTTGGTGCAGTTTATTGTGGTCATGAATGAACATCAGAAAGAAGTTCGAAAATAAACTTGGATTTAAAAACAAGTTAGCTAACAACTCATGGCATTTATTTATGTATAGATAACAAGTAAATTACTTAACGTTTTTTTGAATTGAGATCAGAAATGGAGAATTATTTGTGCAGATAAATGCATGTTAACAACACATGTTGCATATCCTGTATTCAGCAAAACAACAATTAACACGCACATCATTGTATAAAAATCAATGCTTTCAGTATAGTACGTACCAATAGTTTAGTTTTTCTCTAGGACACATCGAGCAGTCTCAAATGAAGTATCGGGATAAAAATGTATTTTACCTAATGGTCTACGTAAGATCAATGTTTCAAAAAAGAATTTTAGTTATTAACATTACTTTGAAATTCTTACTTAACATTACCTGTGCTGAATCAATTCCACAAGTTTATGATGACTTTCTCGCTGTTATCAGTACCTTACTTTTATAATAACATGTTTCTCATCAATCAGAAGTATTACTGCATCACTGGGAAACAAAAAAACAACACTTCACATACATCCACGAAGTCAAAGAAATTTAAAAAAGCAACGTTCTGATGTATTAAAAATGGTCCATTAACTACTTTGGAAAAAAAAAAGACCACAGCTTGAATATTAGAATTATTTCTTGAATAATTTAAAAAATAAATGC
>JAHLJT010009419.1:43994456-44111470 GCA_031308135.1 Acheta domesticus
TGCAGAGAGGAAAAATGCGAAAGAGAACGCTTGGGAAAGGAAAAGAGATCATTGAAGAGACAACAGTTGAAAGAGAGGGTGGAAAAATAAGTAGGGAATTGAGGGAAAGAGATGACAGAGAGGTAAGGGCAGAAAACAGAGCAAATTGTTAGAAGTGCAGGGAGGTGGATACGTTAGGTGGCGTCCATAACTTTATAGGAATGAGAGTGAAGACCACACAATTTGAATTTTGATGACTATGCCAGAGGAAAGTGCTAGGAAGCACAAATGTATTGGGGAAAGGACAAATTTATAAATGAGTTTACTCAGGAAAAATAAATGATTATTCAAATGAAATCAATACATTGACAACCAGTGTAGCTGCCAAAGAGAGCGAGATAATTGAATAAGTATTTCGTGGGCAATCGAACTAACTTGTAAATTAATTCCAGAGAAGAAAATAAGGAAGAGGGGGTGGGGAGATAAAACCAATTTGGAAAATTAAATTATTTATTGAAATTTGGTGGTGATAGTTAAGAATGCTTTGTAAAATGTATTAACCGAGAGGAAATGTGACATGAATTAAGAAAACTAAACTTGATATGCTACTACAGCACATAATTTCTCACATTATTGGAAAGATTTACTTATTATTGAAATATTACAATTTCTGTGCTACTAACACCTCAGTTATTACTTGAAAATATCCAATTCAAACAAAGCGCTTGTGACGCATTCATTTCGATCATCATCAATTTCAACGAACTTGAGACGTACACCGTTTCTCGTGTCCTTACGGTATCTGAAGTAAATGTGTAATAAACAAATTTGGTACCGTTTTCAGAAAAGAGTTTTAAAAGGCTTAAAATGATCTATAGGTCAAGTAAAATTACGCGAATAAATTTTTAGAAAAAGTGTACATGACATTTCAAAATCCGTCTGTAACAGATTTTAATAAGGAAAAAATATTTATCTTCATGATTTTAGTTATAGGAAGACACCAGATTTTTGTAGTTTTGCTATTTTCAAAAATCTCGGATCTCAAAGAAAATCAGACCTGAACCATTCTCGTAAGCGGCCGTTTACGTTATCCGAAAAAAAAATTAATAAAAAAAGGTACCATTTTTTAACACTGTTCTGGGGGGTCATGTTAAGTACCCCTAAAATTAAAATATTGGTTTTTTCATTCAAGGGGCCACGACATCAGCCAGATTGATCGTGGAATATCAGTTTTTGAGAAAAAGCTGCTGAAACTATTCGCTTTAGGCAACTTGCATGGTTCCTAGATAGACGAACCGACGGACGAACCGAACCGACGGACGGACGAACCGACGGACGGACCCAAACCGACGGACGGACGAACCGACGGACGGACGAACCGACGGACGGACGAAACCGACGGACGGACGAACCCGACGGACGGACGAACCGACGGACGGACGAACCGACGGACGGACGAACCGACGGACGGGACGAACCGACGGACGGACGAACCGACGGACGGACGAACCGACGGACGGACGAACCGACGGACGGACGAACCGACGGACGGACGAACCGACGGACGGACGAACCGACGGACGGACGAACCGACGGACGGACGAACCGACGGACGGACGAACCGACGGACGGACGAACCGACGGACGGACGAACCGACGGACGGACGAACCGACGGACGGACGAACCGTACGGACGGACGAACCGACGGACGGACGAACCGACGGACGGACGAACCGACGGACGGACGAACCGACGGACGGACGAACCGACGACGACGAACCGACGGACGGACGAACCGACGGACGGACGAACCGACGGACGGACGAACCGACGGACGGACGAACCGACGGACGGACGAACCGACGGACGGACGAACCGACGGACGGACGAACCGACGGACGGACGAACCGACGGACGGACGAACCGACGGACGGACGAACCGACGGACGGACGAACCGACGGACGGACGAACCGACGGACGGACGAACCGACGGACGGACGAACCGACGGACGGACGAACCGACGGACGGACGAACCGACGGACGGACGAACCGACGGACGGACGAACCGACGGACGGACGAACCGACGGACGGACGAACCGACGGACGGACGAACCGACGGACGGACGAACCGACGGACGGACGAACCGACGGACGGACGAACCGACGGACGGACGAACCGACGGACGGACGAACCGACGGACGGACGAACCGACGGACGGACGAACCGACGGACGGACGAACCGACGGACGGACGAACCGACGGACGGACGAACCGACGGACGGACGAACCGACGGACGGACGAACCGACGGACGGACGAACCGACGGACGGACGAACCGACGGACGGACGAACCGACGGACGGACGAACCGACGGACGGACGAACCGACGGACGGACGAACCGACGGACAGACGAACCGATGGACGGACGCACAGACGTTTTGCCGTCAATCAATTTTCGGCATCAGGAACCAACAAAACGGATTCTGACTACACAACGTGTTAGAGGTAGTAATTTACTATCCACAAAGAGAAGATTTATCCACTTTCGTTTCCAGGGCCCAGCAATAAGAGTTTTTTGTGCCGTAAATCCGCCGTTTTTTCCCTTCAGCATTACAACACTTTCTCTGTACAGCGTAAGCAGAAAAGAGAAAGTAAAAACCTTTGATTTGCAATAGAGGTCCGTGAGAAGATTGTTGAGCTAGGAGAACGTGAGAACTTGAATGTAACGAATAGATGAAATGAATGATTAGTTACGCAAATATTTACCTGGGAAAGCTGCGAGGCATGTGATTAGACAAAGAGATAGGTATTATGCCTATTCAGCAGGGGGCGGAGCTCGGCTGGGGCAACACGTGCGTGACACCGGGCAACCGTAAGTCAAGGTTTCCGAGTGAGGACATTCACTGACCCTTAATAAAAAAAAAGCTAATACTATAGGGGTCCAAACTTTCTGCTCCGGAGCCCTCGAGAACCTGGCAACGTTTCTGTTATTCAGTACGCTTAAAAGTAATATTTTAGATCTTAAATCCCACATATGCAAATAAATGCCTCCGAAATTCTTTCTATGAAAATTCATGATTTTTAGTCTGAATACAACTTAATAAATTATTATGGTTGAGATAGTAGTGTTGCGCTTCTTTTTTAATACGTCTGTTTCTTGCTTGTGTGATCCCAATAAATTAAATCCTCCACCAAAATTAATTTACTTTTTACTCAAATTTTATCATTCAAACCCCTTCAAATTAACATTAGAGAATAAAAAAATAAACTTGACATTGCAGAGTCTGAAAATTCTTGAAAATAAAGAAGAAACCTGCTCATTACATTCTATTCTTTAGTACACTATAGCTCACAAGTGAGCCCAAGTAATATTGCTGAGGATATCAAAATTAGTTCGCATCTAATTCTTATTATTATTAAATAATATTTCTAAAAATGAAAATTTGTAATGTAAATATTCTTTAAAATTGAGATACGCTAAATATTAGATAATGGTTTGCCCTGTATATCACAAAAAAAACTAATTCAATACAATTTTAAATTCCGTAAAAGGCTTAAGGCCTTCGGAATGATACACTCGGAACCAAACAGATTAGTTTTATTGCTTTCCTACCTCTGTAAAGACGCCGCAAAATCGAAACAATATTTTACCGACACTTTTACAGATATACAATATTTGTATTCGTAACGCTTTAAATTCATGTAAAACGTGATGACTTTTAAACCATCAAAGAGAGATTTACACAGGAATACCCCAAGACAAAAACAAGTCCAAGTCACTTCCTCCGAGCGAGTAAAACTGGGAATTCGGACGAACCCGATATCCAAACCCCCCACCTGACGCAGCAAAACGGAGCGCCCCCTCATCATCACTCTTCAGCAACCCGTTCCACCCCAAGACAGCCAAGGGGGTCGTTCTCCCACCACCACCGCCCCCCCTCCATCCCTCTCCCCCCTTCCACACCACCGATATCGCGCCTCCACTTGCCCACTCCACAGACGCACAATGGCTCGTCACGTCTTGCTTCATTTCACAACAATTATCGATTCTCTCTTTATCCGAGCACACAGAAAGCCTTTTAATTATTTTAAAGGTCTTCTCAACATTAGTAGTCGTCTTCTTTTTGTGAGGTCGCAAGGAAGCGGAAACGGCGTCGCGAGCCGACTTCGTTCCGGTTTTTCGAAAAGGCTCGCCATCGACGGGGTGGGGGTGGGGGGCAGGGGGCGGCAGCAATTTGCTAATTGGACCGGGAAGGAGCGCCCGCCGCAGACGTTCCATAGAAAGCAAAGAGAAAAATGAGGAGAGTAGATAAATTTAAAAGGAAAGCAATTGTGGTCTAGAGGTTCATTAATCATGCCGGCGCGAAGGCTTTCTGGGACGTGCAATTGGTTCTTGTCGCTATTAGAGGCCGGTACAGTCGCGTGCGTCGTGTTGAGATGGTACTGCAAGGTTGTCTTGTGTTTCGCAGTTTGTTGCGTTGCAATGTGCTCGTGTTCCTAAATTCTAGCATCAAATTGTTTCGGTGCTTTTTCAGACGTTTTCTTCAAGTACTAACAATATTGTAACATCGTAAATCCCAAATATATTTTTAAATATTTTTGAAATATTGTACGATAAACCTAACGATTTCAGAAACATCTTACAATTTTGTAATCTTTAAGAATATCGATGTATCGAACCTGAGAGCAAGAAACAGAAAATCCGGGTAATCGAATATTTCAACCGCGAGATTTGAGATATCGAAATGTGGATAATGATATTTTCAAAATATCAAGGAATTCAACATTTAAGTGTTGGAATAATTGAGGTGTTACTATTTAAGTGCTGTTATATCTGTTCGGAATATTTTTCAGACTTTTCTCGGCAACTACCAGGAGAGATTCAAGAAATGGAAAATGTAATAATTTTCTTGAAATTGTTTTTATAAATCCTTATATTTTTTAAAATAATCTACAATGTCTTCATTTTATTCATACTAGACAATATACGTATTAAAATGATCAGGTGCTGTTGAAGAGACAGGTACTATTTCTAATGGCCTTGATATTTTATGCTAATGTTCAGTCAAGGACTGTGACATATTTTTTGTTCCTTTACTTCAATTTGATATAGTGCGTATTATCGTTTTCGCCGTGGAAGAAACCAATTACAGTTATTAAACTCCAATTACACATTTTATTCCCATTTTCTCGCATCTGAACAGAGGAAAACAGATGAATAGAATTTAGTGATTTATTTTGCCAGAAGGAAGAATAATTTTTATTCATGTCTCTCATGAGCTAGAGAAATGTATCCGATTAATAAAGAGAAAGAAAGGAAAAAGAAAGAAACAAGGAGAAAGAAGGATAGTATTAAGTTGTGTGAATGAGTGTGGGCGTGTGTCAGAGGGGGGGTGTATGTGAACATATGTGTATGCGTGTGTGAATGTGTGAATGTGTGTAAGTGGATGTGTATGTATGTGCGAGTGTGAATGTATGTGTCTGAAAGAGCACGCCCATGGATGCATGTGCGTGTATGCGTGCGTGTCCTTAAGGGGACGTGCATGGGTGTGTCTGTGTAAGTTAATGTGTGCGTAAGTGGATATGTATGTGTGTTGTCCGCAAGAGGACGCGCGCGCGGCGTGTGTGTGTGTGTGTGTGGTGTGTTGTGAGTGTATGTGTGTGTCTGTGTGTGTGTATGTGTGTGTCTGTGTGTGTATGTGTGTGTCTGTGTGTGTTCTGTGTGTGTCTGTGTGTGTCTGTGTGTGTCTGTGTGTGTCTGTGTGTGTCTGTGTGTGTCTGTGTGTGTATGTGTGTGTATGTGTGTGTATGTGTGTGTCTGTGTGTGTATGTGGTGTGTATGTGTGTGTTCTGTGTGTATGTGTGTGTCTGTGTGTGTATGTGTGTGTCTGTGTGTGTCTGGTGTGTGTGTATGTGTGTGGTCTGTGTGTGTGTATGTGTGTGTGTATGTGTGTGTCTGTGTGTGTGTATGTGTGTGTCTGTGTGTGTATGTGTGTGTCTGTGTGTGTATGTGTGTGTCTGTGGTGTGTATGTGTATGTCTGTGTGTGTCTGTGTGTGTGTATGTGTGTGTGTGTGTGTATGTGTGTGTCTGTGTGTGTATGTCTGTGTCTGTGTGTGTATGTCTGTGTGTGTGTATGTGTGTGTCTGTGTGTGTATATGTGTGTGTGTGCTTGCGCGCGTCTTTACCCATACTCCGAACCACCGCCGCACTTGTTAGAAGTTCCTTTGGCTCCGCGTCTCACGTTCTCGTTCACTATCGTGGAACGGGTCTTCTTCTCCGCGGTTCGCGCGCCCTCCCCATCACTCCGCCGGCGCTTGTGTCTCCTCCCGATCTAATTGAAGCCCATTCAGCCGTCCCGAGATCATTTTCTCAGGAGGCCAAGATGGCGGCGGCGGCGTGAGCAGCATGCGACATGGACCGCCCCAGCGGCCTCTCCCAGCCGCTGCTCCGCGTATTGGTAAATAAGGCAGTTCTTTGGGCGCTCTCCGAGGAAGACGAGGATTGAGGACGGCAACGAGCGGACGGGTGGGCGGGCGTCGGCGAGCGACTCGACGGAGATGGTGATTCGAGGCTGGGGACGAAGATGTGGATGAAGAAGGGATCTCCAAACGCTGCCTAGCTCCACGTCGTCAAGACTACTTTTAAAGTTGGGTCGAGATAAACAAAATAATAAAATAATTTTTTAATGGATTTTGGGAGTGTGAATAATAAAAAAACCAAGAGGGAATTACGGCTATATGCATGGTTAGCGGTCATATGCGTGTGCAGTCTAAATCAAGAGGGTAAAATATATTTCTTGTACACTTCTAGACCCCTATTTCATTATATTTATAATATATTTACTAGTAAAATATGCCAAAAGTACATTACATAGTACAAGTAATATTAGTGTGAAATATTTATTCTATACTGCAAGTAGAAGAAAATTATAACTTTAATGACAATTGATAAAAACAATTGTTTTTATGTTGAACCATTTACAGGGTTGGCAGATGGTTTGGAGAGCTTCTCATCCTTATGTCATATATCAATAAATTAAGTAGTGGAAGTAATGGAATTAAGTACTGGAAGTAGTGGAATTAAGTAGTGTAAGTAAAAAAGTGGAAAATCAGGAGCTAATCATATTTAGATTTTTGTTACGTAGGGCTACGAGGCCCCATTTCGAAATTTTCAGGGGGGTTACGACCTCCTGCTGCCCCCTGGCGCAATCCAATGGTAACAGCAAAATATATGTAAATGAATGACAAATTTGAAGTGAAGATCAAGCTTTAATGAATTATGTGAACACCTTATTCGATTGTATTCAGATCTGAGTTCGAACTTCGGTATTTTAAAAAAATAATACAAATCAATGCATCTACCAAAGAATGTTGACTATATGGACTAACTCTTGCATATTCATGATACATCGTGTAACATAATGAAGAGTATCGAGAAATCTTTAGAGACAGTAATGGGTCGGAATTGTGAATGATCTCCATTCAATGTAATGTCAAATGGTTTTCTTAGTTACAAGATAACACTTTTCATAAAAGTCATTTATGATTTTCTGTTGGTGCAGTTTATTGTGGTCATGAATGAACATCAGAAAGAAGTTCGAAAATAAACTTGGATTTAAAAACAAGTTAGCTAACAACTCATGGCATTTATTTATGTATAGATAACAAGTAAATTACTTAACGTTTTTTTTGAATTGAGATCAGAAATGGAGAATTATTTTGTGCAGATAAATGCATGTTAACAACACATGTTGCATTATCCTGTATTCAGGCAAAACAACAATTAACACGCACATCATTGTATAAAAATCAATGCTTTCAGTATAGTACGTACCAATAGTTTAGTTTTTCTCTAGGACACATCGAGCAGTCTCAAATGAAAGTATCGGGATAAAAATGTATTTTACCTAATGGTCTACGTAAGATCAATGTTTCAAAAAGAATTTTAGTTAAACATTACTTTTGACATTTCTTATGCTTTAACATTACCTGTGCTGAATCAATTCCACAAGTTTATGAGACTCTCGCTGATCAGTACCTTACTTTTATAATAACATGTTTCTATCAACAGAAGTATTACTGCATCACTGGAAAAAAACAACTTCAATACATCCACGAAGTCAAAGAAATTTAAAAAAGCAACGTTCTGATGTATTAAAATGGTTCATTAACTACTTTGGAAAAAAAAGACCACAGCTTGAATATTAGAATTATTTTTGAATAATTTAAAAAATAAATGCCTTTATTTATCGCATACGTATGTAGGATCTTTTTTTTTTACCTACACCAATCTTTCATTTCCGAACTTTCGAACTTGAATTCTACTTTCGTCGCCCAAAGTTGGCCACCCCTGCGGCAGAGTCCCCGAGCGCTGGTAGAATCGTAACGAGCACCCGATGCACTATCCCCGCGGTCTCCATCATGTGCTCTCTCCCACCACTGCCCCGCCGCCCTCGCCCCGCCGCCGCCGCCGCCGCCTTCGTTTCGAGAGGTTCGTGATAGATGGCGAGCCTGTCACACTCTTTCCGCGAGGGGCCCACGTCTTGTTAGTGCAACGACGAGCGGGCATCTCTGAATTCCCCAATTCTTCAACCCGGGAGTACCGATCCGTCCCTCTGAGTCACTAAAGGAAGGTGGAACGAGGATCCCAACCGCTTGTTTTCAAAACTTCTGAAGGATTTCTGGGTAATAACGTGTGCGGTGGTGATGTTCATCTTAATTTTACAGGAGATCTTCGAATTCAAAGCAGATAAATTATATTCTTGTGTTTATCATGCTTCTCGTGGTATAAAAGGTGTTGTATGGTTAACGTATATGAAACTATTGAAATATTTGAATTTGGAATGAAGGTAGATTATTTTGCAAACAACTGTTTCACAAGTTTCATGACACTTAATCGAGTGTGTTATTATCGATTGTTTTTTCAAACATGTTATATACACTACGTCACGATTTTCCAGAGCATTTATATCGTGTCTGCACTCTAAATTCTAATAAAATAGTATGGCGGCATGCTCTGCAATGCATAATGCCAATTATCTGAAATTTTGGTAATGAACAATTTCATAAGAACCTTTGCACAAAATTTCGATTGTATTTTTGTTAATTGGCTATTATAATTATTCACTGTAAAATAATTTTGTATAAAAATGCACTCAAGAAGGAAGTTGTTGGATTATAATTGAGGAGAGTAATGAATTATTAAAATCTTACAATTCTAGCACTAGATTGAGATCTTTTGGACAGTTAAAAATTTAAAAAAAATATTTTTCAAAATTGCATTGTACTTCATTTTCTGTATAAAAATTCAATAAAATCAAGTTTAAAGCTCCGTGTATTGTTACACACATCGCATCGGAAACGTATCCCTTAAAAAAATGTTCGATGAAAAACAATCATATTATTTCTCTTAAAAAAATAAACCATTGAAACCAGACTAAACGACTCCATTAGCCCCTTTCTCAACAACCTACTCCACATTACGCACCACGACATCAAAAGTCGAGTAGGACGGGTAAAGACCCCAGCACAACACTGAGCTTGCGAGGGAGAACCGTCACCGCCCGGGTCGCGCTTGCCCCACAGAGATCAAACTGCTTCAGCTCACCCCCTCCCTCCCACCCTCTCACCCTCCCGTAAGGGGCGCGCGAGGAGCCAGCGAAGGGGAGGCTGAAGGGGGGAAAGTCTCGACACCGTTTACCCTCGTCAGTCGCTCTCCGAAGCACCCCGTCGCCCTGCGCACTCCCCCCTCGCCACCGCGCGCCTCGCTGCCCTCCCTAATTCTTCACAATCCGCAATATTAGCCGCAATTTAGTGCCGCACTATTGCACAAACTGAAAAGAAAAAGGACGCTCTGGGAGGAAAAAGGTTGCGAGTCGGACAAAATGGAGCCAATCAAGAGCCTCTTCATTTCGTTTCAAAGTTTTTTTTACGCGTATTTCTTGTCTCTTTCTAGCCTCCGGGTTATTTAAACTGGTCCCATTCACCGTCAATGCTGCTTCTCTCTGATAACTCAATTACATCGTCTGATTGTTGCGAACGGGGTGCGAGGACACTCCGTGACGAATGGAAAATGGTACAGTTAGTTCTTCGAGAGTCCCCTAACATTGCTAAATCTCTTAAAATTTTGGAGCAATGATGATAGGGCAAAAGGACGAACAATATTGCTTCAGTAAACCATTCATATGTGAAGAGTAAATCTTGGGAAACACGGAGGTTTTTAACAATTTTGGGCTGGGAAGCGTGGCTTAGGGCAACTGATGTCAATGCAATGCCTCTGACAGGGTCCTAGGATCGAGTCCCGACGTTGGCAAGGTTTTCGACACCAGCCAGATAGGTCAAGTTCTGACCCTGTCTGGAGGAGAATTCTACAGACCAGCTGCTCTGATCGGTAGTTTTCCGTGTTTTTTCCGAACAATACCAGGCGAATGCAGGAGCAGTTCCCTACCAAACAGGCCACGGACTGCGTGCGATGTTTCCTTCCCATTCCTTGTCCTATCCTATCCCTTATTCACACTTCCACTTACATGAACTACAATTCACACGTGTCGGGAGATTGGTCAGGATCTTAGAGCGTGCCTCAGGTGGGGCGGTGCCAAGCTGGTGGAAGATATCTGGTTGGGGAAACCAGGCTAGGCGACGGTAAGTCGGCACCGGATCTCGCCGTCCAGCGGGGCAAGATTACCGCCACCGATTCCCGAGTACAAAAACATGAACTACATTTATGAGACTTATCACCTTTACAGTTGACGTGCCCGGAACCACTAGCAATCAATCAATCATTGAACGATTTTTGGACTTAACTTACGTGCCAATTCACAAAAAAATATGTGGTCAGTTGATCAGTTAAACTGTTGCTCTTGTAAACTATAATTAAATCCAGTATTATATTAATTGGTATACAGTGGTTAACATTGGAACAATAACTATTAATATCTGTCTCTATTTCTGAATATACTATCACATTGTATTCTGAAGGAACAGACAATAAGTAGCTGTTAGATACCGCAAATTACCAAAATAAAATTACAAACATATAAGCACTCCTTAAAACAAATTATCAAATGCAGAAAAAATGAGGTTATTTTTTAACCAAGTAATGTATGAAATAATGTACGTAGAATTTGGTCATTGCCTACAGAAAGATGACTGTTGATCTCAGAATAGCTAGACAAATTGAAATTTGACTCGGTGATTTTGAACACTGTTAACCAGATGATTTTGTCCCTCGTGGGGTGTTGTTTTCCTTCGGTTTCATTTACTTTTATCTTTTCCCATATTTAAGTAAGCTGTCTACCTAAATAAAAAATGTAGAATTTTGTGTCTGTTTTTCCCTGTTCATCTGATTTCTTTATGCTTTTATAGATTGAATAATATTTTTCTCTATTTGCCTATAAGTAATTGATCGAAATGCAAGTTTCAACATCAAACAGCATAACTCTTCAACAAATTGATACATTTTGATATTTTTTGATTAATCAAAACTCTCTATTCTAATGAATGAACTATAGTGGCAAAGGTCTTGTGAAAACTAGAGACAGGATTTTATTATTTAAAAAAATTACTTATAAATTTATTCCGGACATTTCAGTTGATATAATTGAAACATTTAGTGACACATTAAATATTCTAGTTCATTCACTAGAACAAATCATGGGTTACTCGTACATGCTGCAAAAAGAAACATTTTATTATAGTTTTATGATGTTTGACGTACATGTGCTGAAAATTCAAAAATCGGAAAGATGCATCCGAAGTTCACTCACTAAGGGCTTGACAGTTGACACTCGCTTAAAAAAAACTATTTTCTCCAAAACTAAGAAACGTAGAAAGAAAAGGTTCGAAGCATTTAAAAGAGAATAAAAAAAAAACCGAGGATATGACTCAAAAATTCAAAAACCATGAAATTTCACGAATTCTCATAATTTTCAGGTTGACAGCTATCTTAAATGAATGAACACATGACAGCACATACTATTGTAATTACTTTGAGAATATATTATTTTAGTTTTCAATATAGTTAAAATGAAGTCGGTTAATACAAATTACTAACTGTTCTAATATTTAGTATTTTGTAGGATAGTCAGTAGTGAAATATGTGAAACCAAGCATATTAGATGTCATATCAAAATGAAATTTTGAAAAGAAAATTGCCATTTTTACACCGTCCTTTCTTTTCACTATTGGTGGAAGAGTTATCTTCCGACTCTTATTGGTGTCTAGTTATAAAAACAATTTGTGCAGTATTTCAGCATCAATCTTTTTAAATGGACTGACCACAACAATATTTTCTTTTCAACACGACGATATTTTAAACATCCTTCTATTCAACGGTCTGTTCATCGTCACTGTTCTTACATGAAGAAGTAGTGTACCCCTCAACATTACCTGCGAAACTGTTTTCAACACTATTTAAATTCTTTGACAGGGTCTGGTTTAGAACCTCAACTTCACAACTGTTTTACTGTGTCCTCAACTTAAGTCTTTAAACAGTGTTCAAAGCAAAGTGAAAATCCATATGATTTGAACTCAATAGAGACATTTGATACTGGACTTGGAGAGAATATAATAAATTCTTTGTAGGGGGGGTAAACTGTACAATGATTGGCCACCCTCCACTGACTGGCCACTCCAATTATAATTTGAATTACCGCTTGTCCTAACACTGTGTCCTAATATTTTGTTTGTAAATGGCGTGAAGCGTTTGTAAACGCTTTTTGGTTATAATGTAATATTTACTTTGACCGCAAGAGTGCAACAGTTGCCAATATGACTGATGTTTGTTAACAGTACGGTGGGTTTTCATTGTATGTAGAGATCTCTTAAAATTTTCTTTAGAAACGTGTGACATCCAACAGCGCTGTTTGTTGATTATGTTGTATGTTGCGGTAAGTAAATCACCTCGATATGTCAAAAAACACAAACCTGATTGAGTGACAATAGTATCAGCTGAAAATGAGAAGCATATTTAGTGCTAGCTTTGCATATTTAGTGACACACGGGGGAGGGGCAATGACTGTATCTTCAATAGTGTGTGAATTGTGTTATTGGTCATTCTTCTAATGATTGTTATCAGATTGTTTTTAATCGTAGTTTAATGTTATTGCACACAGGTATAAACTGCATCAGCTTGAAATAAGAGATCTTATAAATCCAAAGAAGCCGAAGCAGGAGTATGATGCAGAAACCATGGCAAATGTGTTAAAAACAACGGGACATCTGTGCATTCTTCTGAAAAATCATTTAATGTTCCCAAAAGAAGTTTGCTGTTTTGTTTTAACAATCCAGATCACGAAACAGCACTGAGTTCTAATACTGTATTTTCGAAAGAAAAAGATAATTATTTTAGATGTATACTTGAACTAGCCAGGAAAGATTTTCCAAGGAAAAAGGAAGATCACAGAGTAGCGTTCAACAATTTTTAGCTGCTAAAATAAATACCCAATCCGTTCAACAACAACCGTTCATGAGAAGGATGGGTCAAGATATTTTTAAGCAGGCATCCCATAATCACTACATGGAGAAGTGAAGGAGTGACAGCCGCAGTGACAGCCCAAATACTTTTCTTTCAATTAATAAATGAGTATGCAAACATTTATTAAATTCAAGGAACAAAAATTTGCCCACAATTAAATGGTAGCACTTCCGTTTATAAATAGAAAATATGCGATCAAATATATCTGTCATCACACATCCTATCTGGTTCGCATTTTACACCTGGGTTTAAAGCAATCCAAAGTTAAATCCAATTAATTCCAAAAGTAAGACTGCACTAAAAACTACCAACAAACTATTAAAAAGATCAAAAGACGAGAAACTACTACACCAGTGTTGTCAAGGTCAATGCCACGAGCGGGAGTCCGTCGCACGAGTGCCACGACGAAATCGCCTCTCCACGCAGTTCATAACCCCGCCGCAAGAGACAACGCCATCACTATTGTAACAAGGCGGGGTTACTAATTGTTTCCTCTCCCGACGTTAGTGGCGCAGAGAAGCTCGTGGCATGACATGGTGCCGCGAGGCGTGCCACTGCCCATCAGTAGGAAACCTTGAAACCACTGTACTACACAGTAGACATATCCGCATCATTTTATCGCGACCCTGAAGGAAGCACGTGGAGAGCTAGGTGAATTCGAAATCAGCTGTGGAGAGCACTCAACAGTTGGCGTGCGTCGAATTATCACTGAACTCCAGCAAGGACTCTTGTTCTTGCGGATGCGCAAACGATAACAGAGTTTTATTGTATATCTCAATATTTATCTACATGTTTATCTGAACTTTCACCTGTCTGCCTGCTTGCGAACTGGCAGGACCGTATCTCTTTACTTCAACCACCATCTGCTTTGATGTCAATTTTAATTCTGATTTTTTACAGTTGCTACTGCTGCGATTCTGACATAACTGCTTATATAAAGGAAGATAACACAAAGCCTTGAAGAGTCCTTAAGGAGATGATGCTGTATATGAACTGTATAGATTTTCAACGTCACCGAAGTTCCGGTAACGTCATGTAGTAACAAATATAAATTCCGTGTTTATGATACAAATTAAAAAAGTGAGTTTTCATGACGACCAATGCCAATAGGGAAAAAAACGATAAACACTACCCTGCTTTATATTAATGTTCAATGTCCTATAATATTACAAATTAATGAATTATCAATAAATACAAATATATTATGAACTACATTACGAAGTATTTCTTGTAACTCTCCATAAGAGAAAGTATATGAAAATTGAAAACCAATTAATCGGAAGTTCGAAATGAAAGCAGTACGAGAAGGACGAAATATCGGAACATTATGGGCTTTACAAAGTTAACGTACTTTGAAGACGTCTCGCGAAGAGCAGGCATAAGCAACGTTGAAAACGTATTTGGGACAAAGGTTTGTTGAACAGTGAGAGTTTTACTATCGATAGTATTCCCTAAGAAGTTTTGCTATTAATACGAGGGTTGGGGCATACGGGATGGCAACCATTTTTTGTGAGAATACGAGCACGGCTGGAAAATGTGAAATGTACACATAAAAGGACAAGGTATAAACTAAATTCAACATTTAACGACGCACCATTCTTGTCGTTCTCATATAATTTTAAGGTATTTCAAATGACAGTACTGGTTTTATATTCCGAAAACGTTTAGCGTACACGAGTTCACAACATTTCTGAGCACCCATTCTAAAGAGCCGATTTGACAGATGCTCGATAACCACACGTGCCACATCGGTCCACACACTCACATGTTGCTACGTGCGTTGCTGATCTCTGTTTTTTTAAATATATTTATTAATATTTGTTCGACAAAATATTTGTCTTTCAAGTGTGCGAACATTATTTTACATTAAAAGGAACATAAGGAGAAACTTAAATAGTAACCTCTAACATACTATTGACAGGTATTTTTGATTTTGATAAAACAAAACATTGGTTATAAATACTACATAATATGTAAAATTTATACAATAAATAATAAATACTATGGAGTTAACTATGGAGGATGTAATAGATCTTTTGAGTAATGTGATTTAATTCTGGGGAAAGGATTAGCTGTTTTTCGGAGTTGAAAAGATTTATAAGCAGGAGAAGAAGTAAGTGAAGTACAGAATTTGTCTGAGAGACGAAGGATCCAGGATTTTAGAGGTAGAATACTGAGTTCATCTAATATTTGGTCGTTTCTTATGAACCAGGGGGCTTTCAATATTTTTCTTAGATATTTGTTTTGTATAACTTCCAATTTGTGAATGTGCGATTTTGCTGCACCGCCCCAAACGGGGCATGCATATGTCAAATATGGGCGAATGATGTATTTAAGTAAGGACAACGCTGTATCTAAAGAAAGGTGAGAATTTCTGTTCACAAATGGGTATAATTTTAGAATCTTGACATTAGTTTTATTTATTATTGATGTAATGTGTGGTTGCCAAGTTAATTTAGTATCAAGTTGTAATCCAAGATAGGTAATTGGAGTCTTGTTAGGAATCCAAGGGATTGCTTTATAGTTGATAATAAGTGGATAAGTAGGAGAGATTCGTTTTTAAAAAAATATTTTTGCTTGAGATTTTTTACTATTGATCTTGATTTACCAATTATTGTACCAAGTAACAAGCTGATCTCTGGTTGCTATGCATTCTCGCAGAGACTCTCCTTCGCGTCTCGCGACTGTCCTGTTTGGAGGGGCATTATTCCCAAGAGCTTCCACCAATTCTCTGAGACATTCTCCGTCAATTCTTCCATGGGGAACGTCTACCTTGAAGTATGAGCGCTTCTCGAACCATGTTACATTTATTTCGCACGGCGGTAGTCGGACAACTAATTTCACGATGCTCTGTGTTAATAGTGCTCTGTGTTAAAACATCTGTTAATGTTAACACTCGCTACTGCAGCATTTCTTTCACACTACAAATGAAATTGTGCGATTCGATAACATTTCTATTAGAAAAAAATAGTTGGCATGACTTCTGCCCCAAACCTCGTATTATACGTACTTCATTAAAATTTTAAATACCAAATAACTTAATTTCTGTAATATAATAGATAAAAAGAGGTTAATTACAATATTATAAAATTATCTAATGAAAGTCACAATAAAGGGTTGAAACTCTTTGGCAAACTTGCTTCTCTTACTAAGTCTGTAACGTTTCGTAATTTTTTTACGTATTACGTAGCCAATCAACAACGTCCGTTATAACATAAAGTAATAAGAATCTAACAAGCCTGTGTGAGAGCTATGCTAATTAATAGAATTTGGAATAGCTAATAAACGCGTATTTTTCAATGGTATCATGCTTGTTTTCTCAAAATAAGCAGTACGGTTATATTTAGGTCTTTGTAGACCAGACCTGCACAGCATTTTGCACTTTCACTGACCTCAGGAGCTGCGTGCGGGCAACTCGGGTGCAAATGAGAAAATCGATGAAGGGTGGGGATGAGATACAATCTAGGAGTGGGGACCACCAATCAGAATGCGCAATTCGAAAGATAGCGCGTAAATTTAAAGAGCAATCGGCAAGAACATGACGGTCATATACTGTTCAAGTAATATTGTCTTGTGTATTATATTGCAAATGTTTGTTCTCGGTATATGACAGGGCGAAATATGAAACTACAACGAATTATACATATTAGATTTCGACCCCAAGTATTATAATTGCTTGTAGGGCTTATAATGTAATTCGCTTTGCTACGATGTAATCACAAATTTAGTGTTGTGCTGAACACAAAATTTTGATACTGAATTGTTTTTGTTTGATGACAGCAATAAACTATTTTTATTAACTATGTTTAATTGAATAAGACGGTTCTCTCAAAGCAAAAACATATTGTTCTTAAAAAAATCATGATTATTTTCTGTTCTAATTTCTGACAAGAGTGTAGAGTCGTTTACCAGATCGTATAAAAATATAAAGCCCTTTGCATTCTATTTAACCAATAACCTTGATTATCTTACGATTGTCCGTAACATATCGTCACAGGATTTTGCTCGTTGATCTGTTTTGTTCAGTTTCATAATGGGGAAAAATGGTCACAAATGTGCTATTAAACATTACCCTTCTTGGAATTGCCGCATATTCTATTTTTATGTCAATCTTGATGTGAGAGATTGCCCTCATGATTTTGTTCATTTTCTATAATTTGGAGATTATAACATTCCTGGTGAACAATCAATTATTATATTGCAATTTTGTGTTAGAATTAAATAATAATTTTTTCTTGTATATAAGCATATATTTTAAAGCTATTGCTTTAAAATAATGCGTAAGAGCCACAATGAGCATGTTATTTTCTTTAAAAAAAATTAGAAAATGAAAATACATACATTGGTGGATACAAAGGTGGATATACAGTAGTGCACAGAACGTAAACAGTGAATTATGACCCTGGTAATTTGAAATACTAGACATAATCCATTTAAACAAATGGGCCATTAATTTTGAAGCATGGATCATTATTAGACGCCCAGGCAATAAATCTACGCGCCGCGTCGTTCTACGTCAGACTTCTCCCCTCCCCGCAAAGTTTCCTACTCCCCACTACTTGCACTTTCGGCGCTGCCACGGGCAGACGATCGGCTCCCAAGTGCAGAATGTCCGTGGGAGCAGGCGTTGTGCAGGTCTGTTGTAGACCCAAAGAGGTAAACAATAAGAGCTCAAAAAATGATTTTTTCATAGATTATGTAATAGACATATGTACAAAACATTCTGTTGTCTAAGCAATTTTTTTTCTTTCCTTCAAGAAGAGTGTTGTAAAGAAACCATTAATACTTAATGTCCTCCAATAAATCATAATAATCACATCCTACAAGAGTCCGTCAAACGAAGTTCAACGCACCATCGTAGATAGGCAAATAATTTTTTCGTGTCCAATTAAAGGGTAGCCGAGTGGCAAAAGCACTAGTACTTCCACCAAACAAAGCCTCCCGTGCTGTAGAAGCCCTCGCTGATCCAGCGCGCACGCGGCAGCGGATCGGCGCGAGATGGGGGCGCGTGGTGATGGAGCAGAGGTGCGCGGGGGCGGGGTATTCTGGAGAGAAGCGCCGCACGTGGCGGTGTCCGAGGCCGTAAACTTCGCCTCGTTACTAACTTTTTACGAAGGAGCGGCGAGCGCCACGCGGCGTTTCCAGAAGTTTACGGCGCGCCGAGAGCGCTCGCACCTCGCCATTCGCGGTCCATTCGCCCGTGATATACCGCGGAACAGTGAGCGAGACCTGGACGGGCAAGGGCAAAATGCAGTGGAGTTCTGTTCTAGGAAAGCAAAAAAATTGATCAAGTCCACATTCGAGCGAGCAATCCAAAAGTGGAACACCCCAACAGTCGAACACCCCAACAGTCGAACACCCCAACAGTCGAACACCCCAACAGTCGAACACCCCAACAGTCGAACACCCCAACAGTCGAACACCCCAACAGTCGAACACCCCAACAGTCGAACACCCCAACAGTCGAACACCCCAACAGTCGAACACCCCAACAGTCGAACACCCCAACAGTCGAACACCCCAACAGTCGAACACCCCAACAGTCGAACACCCCAACAGTCGAACACCCCAACAGTCGAACACCCCAACAGTCGAACACCCCAACAGTCGAACACCCCAACAGTCGAACACCCCAACAGTCGAACACCCCAACAGTCGAACACCCCAACAGTCGAACACCCCAACAGTCGAACACCCCAACAGTCGAACACCCCAACAGTCGAACACCCCAACGGTCGAACACCCCAACAGTCGAACACCCCAACAGTCGAACACCCCAACAGTCGAACACCCCAACAGTCGAACACCCCAACAGTCGAACACCCCAACAGTTAAACAATCCAACAGTCAAACCATCCAACAGTAAAAAAAAATCCAATAGTCAAGCAATTCAATTGTTGAACGATACAATAGTCGAACAATTCTATGCAATACTATCAGCAAATTACGATAAGTGCGTTATGATAATGTTGAGTGCACTATGGTAGGAATTCCATACATTTTGGAGATAAACTTAATCGCATTTTTACACCAGAGAAGGGAATATTCCAAACATGTCAGAGTCTTATCGACTCTTAGAAGATAACCATTGCTATTGGAAAGTCTACGATTTCATGGAAAATCCGGCATCCCCAGAATGAATGGAATGACATAAAGAATATGATGTAGATACCCATCTCTCAAAATAGCTGAGTCATACAGCTTTACATTATCTTCAATTAAACGTATTTAAATTATTTTATGCATTACATGCAATGAAAACGATGTAATGCATGTATGAAAAGAACCTACGTAAAGAATACATTATTTTGGCACCTTCAGCAAATGTTTCATACTCTAGTGAATCAAAGATATATTAATAACAAGAGGCTAAATTTGACCAGTACTTGCATAAGTGGTTAAAAGTGTAAGTATAAGAGTAGTTTTTCTCTTGGGAACATCAAGTCACATGTGACTACCTTTGAAAATATTTTTATATTTTTACATAAAATTGTACGTAAAAATGTTGAGTTGTGCTTTATTTATTATTTTCTAAGATACGGATCGATAACGGCAAAGGAGAAAATTGTCCAATCATGAAATGGCAAAAGAGTATTATGAATATTTGAGAATACTTATGAAAAACTGCTGCAACCATCATTATGGAAAACAAATTGCTTGCAAACAAGTCTGAAAAATTGTGACAAATCTTTTGTATTGTGTAAAGTCTGGATAAAAGGCAAGGACATATTTGCAAATATGTCCTGCATATTTGGCCAAAAATGGTGTACGGATTTGACCGACAATGTTGTTGTGGTATATTATGCATTTTATTAGTTATTGTTATTAATTTATTATAATTACATCAGCATGTCATTATTTTCTGTTAAAATCACCTTATTGTGTCATCGAGAATGTTGTTTCAATTAATATGCACGTGTCACACATTGATATAAAATATATTATTCAAAAACAATGTTCTTAGATGATACAAGGAAAGCTTAAAATCTTTTGTTTTCTTTGAAATGTAGTTGGGCATTTAGTCTGTGCATAGACAGAATATTTTAGGTATTTCTATAAAACTTTCTCACTAATGGTTACTAACCGATAGTAACATAAAGTAATATATGCCACTCCAAACAGTTAACAGATTTTATTCACTTATAAAACAGGCACATTGGGCTCCTATGACGTCTAAAGTGCCAACTTTTTTCACTAGTAAATAAAATCTTATTTTGAAATCATAGATGTCTGCGGCCAGTCATACAAATGAACTTGCCTGTCTGAGTGACGCAGCGTCGAAAGCTGTGGAGCCGACATTTCGACCATCTTGTCGTGGTCTTCCTCAATCCAGCCTTCCTTAGATGCAGACCAGACCTGAGGAAGGCCACGCCAAGATGGTTGCAACGTCGGTTATCGCGGCGTCACAGCCATCGCGGCGTCACCCGAACAGCCAAGATCATTTGAAAAATCTAATTTTATTTATTCACCATGAATGACTCTCATTAAGAAAATAACAAATTTCTAAAATTATAAAAAGAATTGACGCAAACATATTCAGCAATCCTATGTCTGTGTACTACTACAAAATCTTTCACCTGTAGTCTATCGTACACTCCACATTCTATTCTTTGTCCATAATTCGTCGTTGAGATCTTTTCATTTCCTCGTATATCGGTATAAGCACGTAAGGTGATATAATAAACAAACCTCTGGCACGTGTAGACAGGCAATAACATGGCGCAACGAAAACCATCAGAGTCATCTCCTCCGGTACTACTGGGAAGAGGAAGTAAGTTCCCGGAAGAAATACGACATTAACCAGAAGAGCATTCGCCAGCCTGTACTTCCACGTGGCTCCTCTTCTCATCCAACTGTGGTCCTCAGGCTCCGTAGTGGGAAACGCCAGAAGCCGGCTATGGTTAAAAGCGATTTGCAAGATTTGGGAGAATTTCTAGCCGTTAGCAATTGAGACAGATAATTGACATATCGAAAAAGGATCCAAATTACATAATATATGCATAAAATTTCAACAAATAAAAATATTAATATTATTTTTTTACCCTGATACTGTGAGTATTGCCGGTTTACCCTGCTTAGGGTTTAGAGGATGTGAGGAATCCTTTATTTGAGACTTTTCCGGTATCTACCCACTTCCTTGGCTTTCTGTACCGGGTATTTATAGATAGACTTAATACTATAATAAATGAATTATTCGTATTGTCACTACCTTATTTCGTTTATCATTAATTCGTGGATTTGATTCTCGATTTATTAAATTTAACAGATTGATAATAGTACAGCGAAATCGCATGTTCCAAATAAGAGGAACAGAGGTACTGTCCGGGGGTAACATGCACTACACTCACAGGAATAATGACTAAATTACTTAAGTTGGGAAATACTAAATACTGTCTCGTTCGCTCACGTGCTTTTTCAAAATTATTGGTCCATTGTCCCGTTTTTTAACATTTATGTTATAACCAAAAATTTATTGAATTTCATTTTCTTGAGGTTCCGATCTTTGCGTGAGATGTTTTTCGAAAACTTCATCTGGATCCAAGTGTAAAAATATTGTGAAGTTTAAAATCAGCTAAACTTTTTACGTGATTAAAAATATGAAGTTGAAATCACAAATCGGAAGAGTTAATAGGTTAAACATATTGATTACTCTTAATCGATGACTTTGCTTCACTAGACTTTGGACAATCCTTCCTGCGATTGACGTCTTCTTCCGTTCTCGTTTATCAACCCTATCTCCCTCTCTTCTAAACTGCCCGCTTCTTATGGACTTTCTTATCAATATTTAACAGACATGTCATACAAATAACAAACGCTGTCTTTCTTCCTTTTCACGCCAATTTTCAACATAAGTCACGATTTTCCATGACCTACACTTCTTTCCTGGGTCCCCTTTATACGTGATCTTTCAAAAACTCAAGTAATTAACAAAAATATTGTTGTAAAAGATATATAGAATTATTCCCTGTAAACGTAAATACTGAAAATATATTGTGGAATAATCGAGATTTTTTTAAAACAATTTGTAAACAACCGCAATCGTGCACCATAATATGAGGCTAGTAGAATAAAGTTCAAAAAAATCTTCGTCTTCATCGCCTTCTTCCCCTTCTGACTGTATTTCTATCTGTCTGTTTCTCTTCCCATCGTCTGATGGACTCCACTCATTTCGCTCCCCACCGTTTTCTTCTCAGTCTAACTTCATTTCTCTCACCATCGTCTTCCTCCCAGTGCCTCTCTCATCTCTCTCTCTCATCGTCTACTTCCCACGCTCTCACATCTCCCTGTCCACCGTCTTCTCATTTTTCCTACATCTCTCTCACCATCGTTTTCTTCCCAGTTTCTCCTCATCTCTCTTCATCGTCAACTCCCTCTCATTAATCGTTATCCACACCACCGTCTTCTTGCCAGTCTCCATTCACCTCTCACACCATCGTCTTCTTCCCAGTTCCTCCCCAACTCTTTCCCATCGTCCACTTCCCATGCCCTCCCATCTCCCTCTCCGTCGTTTGCTTCCTAGTCCCTCCCCATCTTTCTCTCCATCGTCTACGTTCTTCCCATGACGCCGTCGCTTCCATCCCGCCGCAGCGAGGACACAAGGGGTTAAACGTGCTCTCGGACCACAGCGCCCAAGCTCCTCGGGGGCCGCACCGCGCGGCGTCGCCTGGGCGTCTGCAGCAGCGGTGGCCCAGAGAAGCGAAAACAAACGCGGAGTAAATACGGCGATACAACGCTGCGCAGAAATGGGCGTCGTTAATGACGCTCATTGTGTTTACAGAGGCAGAAGCGTGAGCAGGAGGACTGGGGCGTGGGGGTCGGGGGCGGGACTGCCGGAGAGAGGCTGGAACATCGGAGACAGTTGGATCGAGGGCGAGGACTAGTCAGGTGTAGCGTCATAGGCTGTACTTCCTGCTCAGAGAGACTTGCTTGCAAGGTATGGAATTGAGAGACCTTAAAATAGCCTCCCCGAACAAAAGCCACCCTCCGGAGGGAAGTCTAAAAGAGGTGGTGGCGAGTTTGTGTGGTGTCGTGCGCAAGGCCGGGTGGCGGCGGCTAGGCAGGTCCAGAGGAGAGCGTGGGAGGGAGAAGTGACGTAGAACGGCATTATATAAGGCCGTGTCGCGAGGTCTCGGAAGGGAACAACGTGCAGGAGGTTCCCTCGCGGTAATCCGCAAAAACTTTATCCGCTCAGGCTGGCGCGGAATGCTCTATGCACTAGTGGTGGTCGATGTGCTCGAACACGGCGAAGTGATTCACAGCCGCTAAGCGCGTGTAGAGAGAAAGGGGGCTGCAGTGGGAATCTCTAACAACACCTTAGAGTAATTCTGTAAATATGTGTAAATAAATTTGTATATACTCACTCGTGTCTGTTACTTGGTGGCTCCCTACCCACGACGTTACACAGGGATATACGGAAAGTAGGGTGACACGAAGGCGAGAGGGAAAGGACAAGAAGGAGATAGAGAAGACGAGGGCGAGAGCGAGGGAGAGAGGGAGCGTGTAAGCCAAAGAGCAAGGGTGAGGGAGAGAGCGAGGGTGAGAGAGAGTGAGGGTAAGAGGGAGAGAGCGAGGGTGAGAGAGAGTGAGGGTAAGAGGGAGAGAGAGGGTGAGAGAGAGGGTGAGAGGGAGAGAGGGTGAGGGGGAGAGAGAGTGAGGGGGAGAGGGGGAGGGGGAGAGAGAGTGAGGGGGAGAGGGTGAGGGGGAGAGGGTGAGGGGAAGAGAGGGTGAGGGGGAGAGAGGGTGAGGGGAGAGAGAGGGTGAGGGGAGAGAGAGGGTGAGGGGAGAGAGAGGGTGAGGGGAGAGAGAGGGTGAGGGGAGAGAGAGGGTGAGGGGGGAGAGAGGATGAGGGGGAGAGAGAGGGTGAGGGGGAGAGAGAGGGTGAGGGGGAGAGAGAGGGTGAGATGGAGAGAGGGTGAAATGGAGAGAGGGTGAGATGAGAGAGGGTGAGATGGAGAGAGGGTGAGATGGAGAGAGGGTGAGATGGAGAGAGGGTGAGATGGAGAGAGGGTGAGATGGAGAGAGGGTGAGATGGAGAGAGGGTGAGATGGAGAGAGGGTGAGATGGAGAGAGGGTGAGATGGAGAGAGGGTGAGATGGAGAGAGGGTGAGATGGAGAGAGGGTGAGATGGAGAGAGGGTGAGATGGAGAGAGGGTGAGATGGAGAGAGGGTGAGATGGAGAGAGGGTGAGATGGAGAGAGGGTGAGATGGAGAGAGGGTGAGATGGAGAGAGGGTGAGATGGAGAGAGGGTGAGATGGAGAGAGGGTGAGATGGAGAGAGGGTGAGATGCAGAGGGGGTGAGATGCAGAGGGGGTGAGATGCAGAGAGAGGGCGAGATGCAGAGAGAGGGCGAGATGCAGAGAGAGGGCGAGATGGAGAGAGAGGGCGAGATGGAGAGAGAGGGCGAGATGGAGAGAGGGCGAGATGGAGAGAGGGCGAGATGGAGAGAGGGCGAGATGGAGAGAGGGCGAGATGGAGAGAGGGCGAGATGGAGAGAGGGCGAGATGGAGAGAGGGCGAGATGGAGAGAGGGCGAGATGGAGAGAGGGCGAGATGGAGAGAGAATGCGAGAGGGAGAGAGAGGGTGAGATGGAGAGAGAGGGCGAGATGCAGAGAGAGGGCGAGATGCAGAGAGAGGGCGAGATGGAGAGAGAGGGCGAGATGGGAGAGAGAGGGCGAGATGGAGAGAGAGGGCGAGATGGAGAGAGAGGGCGAGATGGAGAGAGAGGGCGAGATGGAGAGAGAGGGCGAGATGGAGAGAGAGGGCGAGATGGAGAGAGAGGGCGAGATGGAGAGAGAGGGCGAGATGGAGAGAGGGCGAGATGGAGAGAGGGTGAGATGGAGAGAGGGTGAGATGGAGAGAGGGTGAGATGGAGAGAGGGTGAGATGGAGAGAGGGTGAGATGGAGAGAGGGTGAGATGGAGAGAGGGTGAGATGGAGAAAGGGTGAGATGGAGAGAGGGTGAGATGCAGAGGGTGAGATGCAGAGAGGGTGAGATGCAGAGAGGGCGAGATGCAGAGAGAGGGCGAGATGGAGAGAGAGGGCGAGATGGAGAGAGAGGGCGAGATGGAGAGAGAGGGCGAGATGGAGAGAGAGAGGGCGAGATGGAGAGAGAGGGCGAGATGGAGAGAGAGGGCGAGATGGAGAGAGAGGGCGAGATGGAGAGAGAGGGCGAGATGGAGAGAGAGGGCGAGATGGAGAGAGAGGGCGAGGATGGAGAGAGGGCGAGATGGAGAGAATGCGAGAGGGAGAGAGAGGGTGAGATGGAGAGAGAGGGTGAGATGGAGAGAGAGGGTGAGGGAGAGAGAGGGTGAGGGAAAGAGGGAGAGTGAGGGTGAGAGGGAGAGAGAGGGTGAGAGGGAAATATTGCGTGGGCATCAGTGAGCGTGGTCGAGGGCAATGGCGAGTGAGTGGGTGAACTACGACAAGGCGAGGGCGAGAGCTTGTAAAGCGTGGGCGATGGCGATGGCGAGGGCGAGGGCTGAGTGGAGACGGCGAGAGTGAATAGCTGTGCAATGTAGTGGGCAGAGGCAGCTGGCAGGAGGTGCAAGGCGGAGAAAATACACAAAGCCAAGGCACCGTGGAGATGAAGCCGCACGAAGGTGGGTAGAAGCGAGAGGTTTGAAGACAGAGCGATCGTGATGGCAGAGACCGGGTCCCAAGACACGCAGATTCCTGAACGGTGGTGTGGTCGGAGACAAACATGTACAAGGGCTGTCTTTTAGCCTAGAGGTAAGCGTGGTGAGAAAGCGAGAGTAAAGGCACAGGTGGGAATAACGGGGAAGAAGTGGCAGAGGAGAAATGAGCGGCACGGCTTGAAAATATATGACGAGGTGATGGGGTGATGGTTATGAGGAGTGGGGTTAAAAGGAACGGTGTAATGGAGAGGCGGTTGATGAGGGTGGAGAAATGGGCCTGGAGGAGTGGATTTAGAGGAATGGGACAGAAAACGGTGCAGAGGAATGGGGAGTCGTGTGTGCAGTCTGCGGCATGTGTGGAGCTGGGACAGTATCGGGACGTGATCAGTGGTTGAGCGCATAGGGAGTGAGTGGAGTGAAGCTGCGTGAAAAGAGGGAGCGGAGTTGAGGAGGAGGAGGAGGAGGAGGAGGAGGAGGAGGAGGAGGTAGGGTAAAGAAGGGCGAGGTGAAGAAAAGCGGGGTTGAAGAGGGGTGGGGTGAAGAGGAGGGAGATGAAGAGGGGCAGTTAAAGAGGAGCAGGCGAAGGGGAGCGGGATGAAGAGGAGTGGGGTGAAGGGGAGCGGGTGAAGAGGAGTGGGGTGAAGGGGAGAAGGGAGAAGAAGGGAATGGAGGAGAAGTGCGGGATGATGAGACGAGTGAAGAGGAGTGGGGTAAAGTGGAGCATGATGAAGGGGAGTGGGGTGAAAGTGAATGTGATTTCAGGGGAGCGACGTAATGTGGGCGGCGTAATGAGGATGGAGGAATGGGGAGTCCCTGACGAGGTTGTGGCATGTGGGGAGTTTGATGGGAAAAGGACAGGGCCGGAGGGGACGCGGTCTGTGGCAGGGCACGTCGGAGACGGAGGAGAGGCCGGGTGAAGTGAAGCCATGTGAGAAGAGGGGGCGGAGGTGAGAAGTTCGTAGGGGTGGGGGAGGCCGTTGTGGAGCGAGGAAGGAGGTGGGGGCAGAGACGTCATGAGAGATGGGGCCCACATCTCCAGCCGAGGCGTGAGGCGATCAACGTCGAGGGCACACGGCGCAACACACTTGCAGCCGCTCGTTCCTCCGGAGAGCGGGGAAATAGATTTACGACTGCTCGCCGCGCTGGCGAACTGAAGGTGTCTGGAAATCGGAAATGTTCGATATGGGGCTCAAACAAGTTGCTAGAAACAACCTTTGATGTAGTACTTAAATCACCCACCATCTGGCGATGGTTGTTCGCCATTGGATTCGGATGGTATAACGGTCAGCATATCGGATTGTTGTACCCAAGATTGCGGGTTCGAACTCGATCAAAGCCTTGGATTTTTAAGGACGAAAAAATCCTTCGTACGCCTTCCTTCGAAGGGGAAGTAAAGCCGACTGTCCCATGTTAGTAGATTTACTGCATGTAAAAGATCCTCAAGCCTAAATGAAGCCACTGAGCTAAATTCAGATCACCTGTTTCGTCGCCAGAGATAATATCTTCTTTCTCCGCTAGATGGTGAAAGGAGCGTAGCGAAATTTGCGTGATCAGACGGAAGAGCGGGCCTGATGGCCCGAGGTCTCGCCACGAAAAACAAGGCATTAACATTAACAACATTGAAGACAGGCGTACTATGCTTGTAGAGTACCCGCCCTACTCATCCCGCCTTCTACCACAATCGGTGATGAGTCAAATCTCGCAACAAATCGTAATTTTATAGTGCCAGTCAAAATTCAGTCACGAGGGTCTCCCACTGAAGTTTATAATACGAAGTCCGCTCCAATGCAAATTCGGAGGAATAGAGTGATATGTTTTTTGGTTTTACAGCAGTGAATAATTTTTCAAGGCAAGCATGTTGACATCTAGTTTCTTCCGAGACTTATGTCTGCAAGGGCGTCACAAATCATTTTCGTATCGGTGTATGTCAGTACTGGCCTTCCTCGAGAAAGGTTACTTTCAGTTCTGTAATATCGTCTTAAGTTTGCAAATGATTAGAAAATTTAAGTGTATGATTATGTGTGCAATTTTGTATCATCTCAATAACATGCTTTTGCGGTAAGCACTGTTCTTTCATTACTTTACAGTAATAGTACATAGTTTGACTTCTGACCATGTTCTGATTGGAATTGGTTTCAATTATTTTCATTACTCATTTACAATTTATGAATTCTATTTTTAAAGTTTCTAATAATATAACAATTGGCAATATTGTATTAATTTTTGGTATGAACTGTATCAAATGAATTGTGATACATGGAAAATATGAAACTTACCCACGATCTATTTGAACATTTTTTCTCAATATTACAACACTCCTGAAAAATGACATTTCTGACATTTAACTCTTGCTCCCCATTGGTCACATAACGTTTGAGAACCTTGATGTAAATTCAAGCGCAAGAGTCTCATCTATAGTAAATCATAATCCCGTCATTAAAATAATCAGGGCACACTACGCAACAGCATCGTTGCGGTGTTAAAATTTTATTTCGCACATTTCAACAACACGTGTCCTCATTCAAATGCTAAATACGATTAGTTTCATTATCTTATTTAACTTTAGTCTCAACAAGCTTTCTGACTTGCACTTCAAATTTATTTTTATCAGCATTACAGAGTTCCTTTAATAAGTTCACTTTAAGAACACTACAAGTTACTACAATGGAAATAGTTAAAAAGGAATTTTGTATAGCAATCAGCTGGGTAACACTTAAAAGTTTCACTAATTACGAAGGTATTGTTCAGTTTAGTATTCATTATTCCAAGATAATGAAGAGGTGTCCTTCGATGTGAACCAAACCAAGATTCATGGAATAACAGTAATATCGTTCAACTTATAACGTAAGTTTTGCAGAGAGGCGGGATATTAAGTAGCATAAGAGCCAAAGGTTTGAGTCAAAATAATAATTCATACGCCACACGTTGGAGAAATTGAATATTTTTTTTCTTGTGAACTAGTGCTGAGAAAGTATTGTAATGCTGCAGCGAAAAAAGGCGATTTTTTTTCGACAGAAAAGGATGTTAATCTATTTCAAAAGTTGATTAAGCGTATCCAATTAATTTGTTGCCACAGCTATGAGTATGTCAGTGGCTCGAAACGAAAACTTGAAAGGGATTAAATGTGCGCCGAATTTTTTGAAATGCAGACACATAATGATCTTTCATTTTGTCCCAATCTATCTCATCTACAGTAAGTACTATTTTATCCACCCAATTATCGGTAATCCTCGCCTATTCTCTTTTAAAATTTATTTCCCATTAGTTCAATATTCACTCGCCATTCTTCCACATTCATCCAGTATTCACTCATCATATGAGACTGCTTTTGAAGAGCTCTCTCCATTTTTCTAAGTAGTTCTTTCCACTGGTTATTGTACTTTATTCTTTGAGGCGATATCAGAGTGATTTGTCTAAGGCAGGGAGTCTCTTTTCTACTCATTATAATATCACGTAAATTGAGATATTAATCAATCTCAAACATGATGCATTTAATTTCTTTTGAATGTTCAGCGTTGTACTTGTCGGTGACGCCTATATTCCAAGAATGTGAAGACGGCGGAGAAAGTATTACTGTAACATGCTTAAACGCCTATCCCTAACTACTAATTACCCATTTGCTAAATCAAATTCTTATATTTTTACACGAAAATAATTTCTGAGCTTCTCCGCCAACTTATTTAGGTTAAGGGCTACGCTAACAACATGCAACAACTTACGAAAATGGTTCTCTGCACATCCTTCATGGGAAAACAGCAATTTTATATTTTATTGATCATCTTGCGATAATTTTAAATTTGTACATTCATTTCATTTTCCTTTTGCAAACGAAAAATGGGAATTGGAAAGACTATTTTCAGACATTTAAAAACAGCGAAGTTTTACATTATTCGTTTTTCAATATAAAATGTAAAAGTATTTCAAAATGTTCTAGTCTGATGAAGACATGCGCATCCGAAAGTTGAGACCGGTGGGTAAGTGTATTTGTAACTAGCTTTGCCATAGATAAATGATTTCACATCCTCACTTTTGTATATCTTTATTAAGCATTTTCTTGGAAACATTTGCTTTTATACCGTTGTAAAGTAATGATTAATAAATGTATCAGAGTCAGAGCCTATGAATTATTTTAATTCTGTCAGACTAGAGTCTCTATGTAATAGAGACATGTCATCCTTAAATAAAGGACAACAAATGAGTACTAAAACTGTACTAATTTAATGTTTTAGGCCCTCAAAATAATTTACGTTAGTTCACATCGCTTTCAGTAGATATCCATCAATAAACTAGATACAGAATTCTTAGTTTGCTCTCTATTGTTTTTGTTACTAGCATTACATCCCCAACGCAATATTGACAATCACGTTAAAAAAAATTTCTCTGAAAAATTTATGGAATAAAGAATAGTTATTTCATGTCCAACAATATGACCTGAATTGGCTTCTCATGCAACAACCAAAGGGAACATTTTCATGCTTTGCGCGAACGTGAAACCAATAATAAATGTAGACTCTAGAAGACAAACTTCAGAGCGGGGCTTATCTCATCATAAGAAACTATTCTTCACTACGGGATATCTGAGCATAGGAGGGAAGGTCTTGGAGCAATGCAACGGCCAAATGACGTCACGCATTTGGCACCCTATGTAAGAGACACTATCGTGCTCGAAAACTACGAGGGTAAGTCAATAAGTATGTGAATCAATGTTTATAATTGATTACAGGAAGAATACACAATTTTTATTGATATCATTTTTTAACATAGTCATCCTTCTTGTCTATACACTTGGCCCATCTTTGCACAAGCTTTCCGATACCTTCTGAAAAAAAAGGGTTTTGATTGTGCAGCAAGGCGCGTATGCACCACTTCTTTGAACTGTTAATCAGAGCGGAATCGACGGACCAAACGGATGGTATTCCGACGGGGCGAGATTGGGACTGTGCACAGGATTCTTCAACACACGATTCTCACACGATTGCGCTTGTACTCTGCATTGAGTCGTTTTGGACCCCATAGCTTCTTTCTTCTTCAGTTGCTGCAGTTCTTCACTCTTGCTTGACGCTCGTTCGACCACTGTTCTGGGAACTGGTAAACACTTCTCTATGGTAGAACATTGTGCCCGAATTGTGTTGAAAACCTGCTATGGATTTCCGCCCCTAGTATACCTTTAAACCATAAAAAACGGAACGCTCTTCTTCTTTGGTGCAAACAGAGAGTGCTGTAGCCATCTTTACACCACAACAGCGCAAGACTATCTGATCAGATGACGCTGAAACCTTCTACAGGCAAAGACAACAGTTCCATCTAGTTGTTAGGCAACATACAAAGCCGTAGAATTAAACTAAAGACAATTAGAACAAAATTGCAGATACTTTTTGACTTATCTACGTAGTATCAACTGTCACCGATACCAAACGCGTTAAGACGTAATGTTATACGACGGAGGAGAAATAGCCCATAGCCTACCTATTGTTTTCACTAAGATATACGCGTGAATCAAACTTTTAGCGCATGCACAGTCAAACATTTTTTCTACTTAGTTCCCCTACAGCGCAGAGCAGTTGTCGCATTACATATTCCGTCCATTAATTTACGTAGAATCCAACTTCGAGAAAAACGGTTTTTCACGAATCCTCGCAATAACATGTTAAGGCTGACTGATCTCTCCACCAGCCCGCGGGCTGCAATAACATTCTGGCGCGTGGGTTGGTGCAGACGTCTGAAGGGGCGTGAAGAATCGATCAGATGGCCGCCGAGAGCCTGCACGAGCGTTGGCGTCAACGGAGCCTTGTGGAACGCCGGATGTTCGCTGTTCGCGGGAATGAACGCTACAAGACGCTCAGTCAGAGCGAATGTTTGGGCGGAGATTGTGGGCCACTGCTTCGCAAATATTTCGAGCAAGGCGAGAAAGTGTTAAGGTGCTGTTAGATTGAGTTATTCCTGTAGTGGAGCGTTCGGCACCACCAAAGAGGCAATTTTGTGAGTGATTAAATTCAATTAGAATGTATTTTTAGGTGAGATAAATTTTACCACTCTTTTTTGCATCTCAATGTCTCTACAGAGAACCCTTATAAATTCAGGAGGCATAAAAATAAATTTAAATATTCTCGGGTTCGATAAATATTCCAAGAACTGAAGTGATTCTAATGTTTGTTTCATAGGAATAAAATAAGGTATGGAATAAAAATAGCTTGACTAAGCGCATCCGCAAATCCCCTATTGTTAGTTGCGGGAGACGTATTGTCTGACATGGGTTGTTATTTTGTCATTAAAACTATAAAATAAAATCTGTTCTTCGTTTGTCGATGCAAATACGTTTTCTATTGTTTAAGATCAAACAAGTCTACTTGTCAAATGTTGCCAAAAAAGCTTGAAGGCACTTTATACATAATTCAATTACAAATAGTAATTTATGTTTCATATGACCACCTTTCTTAGGTGCTTTGTTCCACCCGAAATAAAATCTGTAGTTCATTTGCCGCGGCAAATACGTGTTCTATTGCTTAAGAGCAAACATGACTCCTAATCAAATGTTGCCAAAGATGCTTGTTGGCACTTTATTCATAATTCAAATAGTAAAGAGAATAGAAAGTACTCAGGAGCCCCAGAAAAGTGTACGTATTACATTTTCCTCCACACGTCACACTAAGTTTTTACTGTTTTTTGATTAGCGATAAATAAATTCAATAATAAAGGGATGGAAAAAACAAGACAACTACAAAACATTGTTACCGATAATATTTTAAAATATAATTGGTACGTCTCTTTGGAATGCCCCTCCGAATGTTCAACCTATAAAAGTATTGTCTTATTAACAAAATTACATTTTTGTGAAGTAATCTGCGAACACTGCAAAAACGAAATCAATCAAGCTGGGTTGCAGGGCTGATAAATAGATAGAGAAACTTATTTTATTTCCAGAAACTTTCAATACGTTTTATCTTGGTTTCTGAATAAAATAAAGAAGTACAATTACACCAAAATATTTACTTATGTTAATAAACCATTTTCAAAAAAATAATGTTTCAGCATAAATAATAGTGCCTCAAGGTTCAAATCTCAGACCTCTATTATTTCTAATTTATATCAGTGATTTGCCTAATGTAATTCAAAATTCAAAATGTTTACTTTTTGCTGATGATTTGAAAATTTATAAATCAATTGAAAATGAAAATGATTCAAACAAATTGCAAGCTGATATTAATAACGTCTACAGATGGAGCGTAGAGAATGATTTGTTCTTTAATATTAAAAAATGTTGTTTCATTACTTATACACAAAATAAAGCATATCTAAGAACAAGTTACTCAATGAATAATGAATCATTAGAACGTGTATATTTTGTAAAAGAACGTGTTACTATTCAACATAATCTGATTTACCATAAACACATATTTAATATAACTAATGATGCATTAAAAAAATCTTGGCTTTATTATTCGAAATTCCAAAAATTTCAATAACACCTCAAGTTTAATACTGCTCTTTAATTGTCTTGTGCGCGCCAGATTGGAATACGCTTCAGTTATTTGTTCTCCTCATTGCATATCACTAAGTAACCAAATTGAGAAAATTCAAAAACGATTCTCGAGGTATTTATACTACAAAAAGTTCCATCAATCTGCTTATGAAGTTGCTTATACTATTTTAGTTAAAGAATTCAATCTAACTACTCTTGCCAATAGAACAGTCTTTGCTGAACAATTGTTCTTATTTAAAATAGTTAATGGTCTATCAGATAGCAGTGAATTGCTGTCACAATTGTCATTTAATACACGAGTATCAAATTTAAGAGGACGAGAATTATTATATTTCAATAAACCAAATACAACATCTCACAAATATTCACCACTCTTGAGAATGTCTTCAAAATTCAATGAATTCAGTAGAGTGTGGGATTTAGACTTTAGTTTTTCTTTGCTAAAATATAAACAGAATTTAAATAAAATATTGAATGATCACTGAATGTGGATTTATTGTGTTAAGTATTGCTCGCTATTATGTTCCGATTATTCTGTAAATGCGTTTTCCATTTTTGCATTATTGTCATTTTTATACTCATTTTTGTTCCTTTTTTGTAATGGCTGTTTGAAGATATGTTTCCATTTTTGTTTATCTTACTGGTGTGTTATGTTTTATCAATTTTGCAAAAAGATGTATTCTTGTAATTGGACTTCTGTAATTTAGTTTTGTTATTTCATTTGAAACTTTTTTATTATTGTTTATGTTTTGTATATTTTTCCTAGCCTACTGTAATTGGGGCTTTGCCCTGTTGTGGGTAATTAAATAAATAAATAAATAAATAAAAAAGTATTCAAAATTTGTAAAGAAAATTGTTATTCAAACTGTGGTGAAATCAATTGATTTACAATGGTGACGATGTTTTGATAATGCATTGAAGAATAATTCGTAGTTGGGAAGTACTTTTGAAACAAAGCAAGCATGGAGAATCTACTATATTCGCGTCTTCACATTACATTTTTTATTTGCAAATCAAAAAATAATTTGATTCGCAGATTTAAGAAAGAGAATTTAACAAATTTCCTAGTGAATTGCAAAGTACATATCAATAAAATGCCAAATAATAGACAATCGTAAATATATTTAAAAAATTACTATATATTATTTCTAACTCATTTTGGATTTACCGTGGATTACCTATCTCAGTGGAATGTTTTAAAATATATTTCAAAAATTAATTAAATTCACAAGTTATAACATGAAATGCACTTCATAAAGCTCATTATAAGAAAAAAATAATTTAGTTTAAAAATTCCATTTCAGAATATTCGCATGCGAAAAACTGTAGATGTCAGAAATGACGCCTTCGGCGTTTAATCTGGGAAGCAATACGAGAGGCGTTTATATATAACTCGAGATCTCTCAATTGCTCACTCGGGAAGAGAACGGCAAGCCCCGATACCCTCAGCATCTATCGTGTCTGGACGGTTAAGAGCTCTCAGAGGGCGCATGCAAATGCGATACCAGCATTACTGGGTAATGTAATGATAAGGGACCATCAAGAAAACAACGTAGAAAGGAATCTCCTTTCATTATCAATGTTCCTTACTTTATATTCTGATGTGTTCAATTATTACTTAACGTTATCCACACGTTTAGGAATTTGTATTTTAGGAATAATCATCTACCCTAATAATACTTCCCACCCAACGAAACAGCCTTGATACTACCGTTCTGTCAAACAAATAATTAGTTCAACAGCCCTGCCACCCCGTGATTTCTTCCGAGAATTAATTCAAAATTGTGAAAAGCTAAGAACTAGATCCTTGGCACATGTTCTCCGACGTTCCATGGAGTAGTAAAGAACATAACTGTTAGCATCATATAATGTACCGCAAGCAAGGACGGCTTCAAACAAGGGTACGGGAATTACGGGAATAATTTAAAAATACACGTGCTGTTCCAATAGCACGCTCTTTCTCTTATTTGTAACTTTCGCAATTTTCAAAAATTCGGTGGTTTCAACGAAAATGATAACAGTGCCTTTTTTAAATGTCCTTTGATATATCCGAGGATTTTTTTTACAAACTTGGAGCCGTTTTTGAGAAAAATTTGTAAATTGCCATTATTTTGAGAAGAAATACTATTTTTTTAAAAAGAAGAGATGTTATTACGGAAAAAACCTTTATTATCAATATTAGAGTTTTGCGATATTAATATTTACAATTTTCAAAATTTCAGAGAGTTCGTTGAAACTGGAACCTCTGTAAGTCTTGTAAGCGTCGTTTGCACTATCCGAGGATGCATTAATAAAAAATGGAACCATTTTTGATAAAATTTTGATGAGCTGGAGCTTGATTTTTTTTGTTATTTAAGGTCGCATCAACTACTAGGTCATTAGCGACCACTATTGGTTTTACCGTTATGGTATGAGTTCATTAAAAGAATTATATTGCAGTTCCAAAAAATGTTAAAGACAGTCAACATTTTATTGTAAAATAGATACAAAATGTCAACCCGCGATCCCTCGGTCCGAGATCACCACGCCACGTCTGTCTTAGCGATCTCCGCCACAGGGCCAACATTTGATGTTTAGTAGCACCAAAAATCAAGCTGTCCTTTGCAAATTCGCAGAACCTCGAGCTCGTCCACATCGAACAGGCAACGTCATTTTTACGGATGGACGGACGTTTTCCCGTAAACCAATTTTTCGGTAGAAAGAACCTTCAAAACATTGATTCTGACTACATAACGTATTAGAGTAAGTAATTTACTTAATATAGAAAAAAAATGTATCCACTTTTTCGATGCCAAAACCCAATACCACGTTTTCTGTGAAAACAATTGCTGATTTTTGCCCCAGCAATGTAATAATTTCTCTTCACCACGTGAATATGAAGACGAGAAGGCAAAAATGAATGAAATTGTTATAAATAAATTTATTGATGACAATAGTTCAATTTACAATACTTCAATCTGTATTTTTCAATTTATAAATAATTTGAAAATAAGACAGCAGATATTTTCATCTTACGCTTTTATTAACACTACTTTTTTACTAAAAATAATTTGAACTCAAACTCTGAGGCGATCTTTAAGATAGTACTCTTTTTGACAGGCGTATTTTTTTTATTTTATGAAGTATATTAATTCATGGTATTATCTTTTCGAAATACATTTATACTGTTTACAAATACAATTTTGAGTTTTATATTATATTATTACGTTTCCAAGAACGAGGGCTTGGCCCCATGGCCTCCTTGGACCTTACTGTCTCCCTCTGGAACCGTCCACGTCCGCAAAATGCGACTTTTTTCCTTCACTCGCTTCGCCGCCCCCTTCCGTCAACGTCTGCAACTGCCGGGCCGCCGTAGCTCGGTGACCTTCCACTTGGAAGACCCTTGCTTCCGCGCCGGCGACCGCGGCGCGAACTCTGATTCGTCATTCAGGCGGCCCGCTGCGAAGGGCCCTCCTCCTCGAAGGGAGCCCGCCGAGGATCTGTATGCAGGCGCCTTCCCCGGCGTTCCCCGCGCGTTCGTACAAATTACTTTCAATTTCCACCCCCGCCCCCTGCCTACCCCGGCGGCGGTCGCGCCGCGATTCAATCGCTGCACAAAATGATCGAATTTCTTCTCGAAACTTCTGTATATATTTACACAATATTACGGCTCCGCGGACCCCCACCTGAATGCCCTCCAAGCACGTATCTGTCTGGAATTCGCGAACCTGCGCTCTCAAATAGCAAGTAGTCGCGAGGTCGTGAGGAGCATATTGCAGCGGGTGCGCGAGGACTTGAGTTCCCGGAAGGTTGCTGGTTGGCTCTTTTTATTTGGCGAAATACTCGGATAAGGCGTGAAGGGACTTGGAAGAAATGTCTCTTATTTTTCTGTAACAACGTATTGTGAAAAATGGTATTTTCCGTGTGGGTACTTTGAAAATAAGTGAGAACATGTCCGAAAATATGTGAAAAATTGTTTTCCGAGAAGGAGAATGACTTAAATAATTAGGAGAGTATTGAGGTAGTTGTTTCAAATCTTATACTTTTATTTCTGCTCATTTATTTCAAATTTTCTATCTTTATGGTTGCCCAAACTCTAATCTGGAAAAGAAAGTTGAAGTTTGTGGAAGCTGAATTTTATCGTCATGGGCATGCACAGGATAATTTGAACATCATCGGCGAGAAAATTACGTACTTTTCAGTCTAAAGTACTTTTAAAAATAATTATTGATCTTCAGACATTTCTTTTCAAAGAAGAAAACATCGGTTAAAGTCCCTTGGTTGCCACTATGAGATTCGGGTGAACAGACGCTTCTTCTAATTACGATCATTCCAGTTAATTTAATTGAACGAATGCGAAAAGTGAAATCTTGACGACAGATTTTATAGTTATTTTCTTCCATATGTGTCATTCCAAGAAGAGATGCGTTTGAAATAAATTTTTAATTGTATGTTCAATGTTCATGAAATTTGGAAATTTAGTATTCACTTCCAAATTTATGTTCTGAGTCATCTGAATAACTGGTGTTTTGATATGACAATGCAACTAGTTACAAAAAAGATCTTACAAAAGATTCCTTAAACAAAATAAAGGATTTATTTTGCGTCAAATTATTAGATTTTTATTGTCAGATTTTTATTTTCTTGTTTTCTCCATATAAAGAAAGTTATGTAATCCTTTACGAAAAGTGCGAATACTTTGTCATAAATACAGATTTTGTGGATGTCTGATATCAAAAAATTGTTTTCTTCTTTTCATCGTACTACATTACTTTCTAGTGTACGCAGTACGGTCAAAATAAATGTTTTGGGGATCTTTGTTGCCGAAGAAGTCATCTCCGTCCATGATCAGGCGCCTTCTCCGTCTGTATTATCGTGCATTCATGTATGCGTGCGTCAGTCCGATTGTGAACACGAGTGACTAATCACGTGAAACAGGATTCACAGGATTTTCTCCTAAATGGATATTCCTAATCTACCTGATCACACTCCAGGTCTTGCGAATTTGTTACGGACCTTTTTAATTTTTAGAAATATTTTGCATCCCTTTGACATTTTCGAAATTTTTCTGAAAAGTATTTCGAAATTTATTCTTTTTTCCTTTTGCAAATAGAGCAAAGCACTATTATAAAAATAGTGCAGATAAATTTTCATTTAATGTCCTAAATTCTTGAAAACGGCAAAGGTTCAGGGAAAATTCGAAGGTTTCTGCACCCCATTTTTACTACACTACATAGTTAAAGATAATTTTTTTCTTAATATCATCTGTTTTACAAAATCAGATCTTTAAATAACATCTTTTACAATTTTCTTTCAAACCACGAAAACTTTTTTACGTAATTTTGTGTTAACTCTTCATGACAATTTTAGAAATAATACGTAAAAAGATTTTCTCAAAATCGGCTCAAAATAATTTCTTTAATTTTTTTGCTTTAATAGAACAATTTTCCCTGTACATAATTTTATCTTATATTATTTCTCAGCTGCTCAAAAGTGTAGACATAAAAATGAAAAACAATCGCTCCGGTGGGTAAACACTTTTTGAAGAATTCCTCCTGCAACACGCATTGTAGGTTGGCGCCGGATCTCATTATCCAGCATGAGTCATCTCCAGACATAAATACATTCACTACGCTAACGGGACTAATGACCATAGCAGTATACGTGTTCGGAAACATCAATGAGTCATACACAGAAACCATTTTTACAAAATTTGTCTCTACGAGGTTCTCTAAACCAGATAATAATTCTACTTTACTTCACAAATTCCTGGAAGTCTCCGCCGATGTTTCTTGACAAGGACGAACGTTCTCTCTCCTTCTGCCGTACAATTTTAACTCGCGACCCAAGAAGATCGGGTTCGAGGAAAAGAACTCTCGCTGGAAGATTTATACGAGGTGTCAGTGAATGGCTTTCAGAGCATGCAAAAACTTTCGAAAAGGCTTCGCCTTTGCGGGTTAATCTTGCGAAGTGAATAGGATCGTCAGCCTTCTAAAAGCACAAGCGCCGTCGGGAATCCTTTAAAATCTCGACGGACACATCCCAAGGAACTTCATTGCGCTTAGCAGCCAACTCTTCCTCGCTATCTTTCTTGTAGTTCAGTTTTACGCGTTTGAAAAGTGTCAGGAAAGGTCGCATGAAGGAAATGGCTTTTATTTCGAGCCGGTGCTTGAAATCTGCTGCGGAGGTGTTTTCATTCAAAGAGCACTTCTTTAATTAAATCCTTTTAAATCAAGGGAGAGCCGTTTGCAGTTCTACGTAGTGGAGTAATTTGAATTTTTGTTAAGTTTGAAACATGCTTTTCTGATATATTACTTTGGTTTAAATGGATAGATGAAAATGGGGTGTGAGAGATAATTTTGGCTTGAAAAGTTCACTACTTTCCGACTGAATTTCCTGGTGTATTGTGTGGTATTTTGCGTAAATTGTGCAACTATCTAGATGAGAAATAATTGTGATATTTGTGGAGATTTGCATAGCGTTGCAAAGAAAATTTCCTCGTAGGCTGATTTACTAAATATGACTATTTTGTATTTAATTTTTAGCAAATCAGAGGATGGAAGGAAAACACAGACGCACACACATTGGTCTTTGCCTAAACACACATGCTCACTAACTTACTGAAAAAAACACCTTTCCCGTCAAAACGTGCAGAATAGAGAAGCATTTTAATAGAATACTAATATGATTAAAATGAAGTTTCCAATATTTCATGGTAAGAAAACAAGATCTATTCTAGATAAAAAAAAGTATAATACGTTATCTTGGCAATACAGAAAGAAACGTTACGCGAAGGAAAACGTGATTACAAACGTTATAAACACTTCACGCGGATGTCGTTGAGTCTCAAGGAAATAGATATTGGATTCAAGACACAATAACATCGAATTCAAAAAGCGATCTCTATCGAACATCCTTTCTTCACGAAACCCATTCATAATCTAGCAATCAAAACGAAATGCCGTGTTCATTTCCGAACTCGCCACCAGACACTAAATGTCACGCCCTGAAAATAACCCGCTCCAGAAGTCCGTTCCGCCAGATTGTAGGCGGGTGACGTTTCCAAAGAACGTCGAATCCGAAAGCGGAAACGAGCGTTTCATTACACGCGGCGCTTCCTCTCGCTCGCAGATGCCACTCGTTTACAGCGCGCTGTGAGGAGCGCCCGTTTACGCCTCATCGGCCGTAAACGCCCCTCGGAGCGGGCGCCCGCAGCCGACGTGGCCGCGCCGCACCCGCCCCGACTCGCCGCGCCCCGCTCCGCCTTGGCTCACCCCGCTCCGCTCCGCCTTGGCTCGCCCCGCTCCGCTCCGCCTTGGCTCGCCCCGCTCCGCTCCGCCTTGGCTCGCCCCGCTCCGCTCCGCCTTGGCTCGCCCCGCTCCGCTCCGCCTTGGCTCGCCCCGCTCCGCTCCGCCTTGGCTCGCCCCGCTCCGCTCCGCCTTGGCTCGCCCCGCTCCGCCCCGCTCCGCTCCGCCTTGGCTCGCCCCGCTCCGCCCCGCCCCGCCCCGCTCCGCCCCGCTCCGCTCCGCCCCGCTCCGCCTTGGCCCGCCCACCGGGAGAGGTGGCCCAGCGCATGCACTGATGTCACTGCAGTCCACAGGATTTTCGACAGTGGTTTGTCCGCTATGTCGAATTCAGTCGCTGTGTCTGATCGGTAGTTTTCCGTGGTTTCTCCGATGAACCGCAGCAGTATCCTAACAAACGAGCCACGGACCGCGTGCGATCTTTCCTTTCTCTTCCTTGTCCTGTCCTCATCCCTTACACGCAGACCTACACTAAAATGCACTGCACTACCACACATGCCGGGAGACCAATCGACAGCTTAGAGCTTGTCCCGGCTGGAGAGATACCTGGTTGAGACAAAAATCCGCTAGTTGACGGTAGGTCTGCGCCGGATCTCGCCATCCACCGGAGAAAATATCGCCGCCACCTCCCGAGGATAAACACGCAATGCACTAGCGGGAATAATGTTGACCTCTGTAGTTGACGCATCCGGAATCACGAAGAATTGGCCCGCCCCGCACAACACGGCTCCGCGCCGGCCCGCTACATTCACCCAGCCCCCCTTCCGTCGCTCTGCGTTGCATCGCTTCGCCAATCTTCCTCTCCGTCTTCGTTCATCCGACCCTGCTCTCCCGGGCGCTCCCCAAGCAGTCCCTCCCTCCTTCCGTCCCTCCCTCCCGCCCTTCCAGTCTGGTCTTTCTGCGGCATTGCCCGCTCCTGTCCCGTCCCGGTCCCTTACTGTCCGCCCAGATCCCTTCCCATCAGCCCCAGTCCCTTCCCGTCCAGGTCCCTTCTTGTCCAGGCCCTTTCCCGTCCCGGTCCCGGTCCCTTTCCCGAGCCGATCCTTTCCCGTCCGTCCCGATTTTTTCGTGTTCGATCACTTCCCGACCAGGTAACTTCTAATTTCGTCTTGACCCCTTCCGCCCCTGTCCCCTCCCATTCCCGTCGCTTTCCGTCACGCCCCGCTCCCTTCCCACCCCGTCTCGTACCGGTCCCTTCCCGTCCCGTCCCGGTTTATTCCATCACTTCCCCGTTCCATTTCACTGCTTCCCATCCCTATCCGTTTCCTTCCCTCTGCCGTAAAGTTCCCGTCCTGTACAGACATTGCTTCGTCTCATTCCACCACATTCCGTCCGGATAATCCAAATTGAACTCGCACACCGTTTGATTGTTGAAAAAATTTGATTTGAAAAGAGTGACACTAACTTTTGTTTCTGGAGGAGATATTCTCAATCTAATATTCTGAATATATAAAGAAAGCAATGTATCCAAATCTGTGAATTCATTTACGAAAGTATCTTCGATAACTACTTTTATGATTTTACGAACTTCATTTGTTCTTCCTTCCACGTTTTAGAGCTTTGACAGATTTTCGAAAATTTAATCTCGTGTGGTCGAAAATTTTAGTTAGCTTCAAATGAGTACTTTTCCATTCAGATTAATTTATTTTTTTAATTTTATTGTATTTACACTTCCAAGTTGTTATTTTTACAAAACCTTTAATTAACTGTGTTAATGAGCTAAAAAGCAGCGACTGCTGTTTATCTGCATTAATAATAGTCAAACAAGCAGGTCCATTTGGGAAAACTATGAATCACTAACTTAATTTATATTAATTTCACTGACACCTGTCTCGCATAGAAGAAAAAACAGAAAGAAACACATAAAAACATTTAAATAACGGACTAACACATACAACAGAAATGAAGATGGAAGTGTTTTCCTTTATTTAATCTGTTAATAATTTTGTGTTTAATATACTGTTTGAATAGTTTTTTCAAAATAATGGTTCTTTTTCGAATAAGAATGTAAGAGCCAAATTGACAGTTTTCCAAGAAGTAACTAAAGAAGATTTTCTCAAAATCCAAATCGGCTCTAAATGTCTTTATTTTACTTTTTGTACGAATAGAACGCAATCACATGGCATGCAACGTGTTCTTTTGATTAATATTGTGATTTTTCAAAATTGTGTAATTTTATACTTTTTTGTAACATCTCGCACGTTGTTTATATTTACAACAGTTGTATTCTATAATTTTATGCATTTGCGAGAACAAAAGCTTCAATTTATATTTTTTAACTTTATCGAAATCTCTGAAACGTTCATGTTTAAATGAGCAAAAAATTACCAGTTATTAATGAAAATAAGTGTGAATATAATTATCATAGAAAAATTAAACCATTGTGTTAAGGGAGACCATATGAAAATGTTATAATCTACAACAATTTTTGTTAAGTTATGTAATTTTGAGAATACGTTTCGTTAATGAGTGAAAATTTTAAGATTTTGAAGATAAACAAACTTTTTTGTCAATAAATTGGTTTTGTTATAGCAACGAATGATGTTGAATGTCATTATGACAAATAGTTTCTGTGTTGCAAAGCACATTTTTGACAATGTGTGCAAACACAAACTTTTCATACAAATGTATATTTTATGTATGTTAAATTATTATTTTACATAAACGTTGCAAATAATATGGTACAGTCAGCCAGTCTCAAGGCATTAAGATTTTGGAAAGGTGCGCCAAAATTCACGGACTCCAGTGATTTCGAAGTCCGCAAAAGACATTGATGTATTTAGTTGTGCTAGTGGCATGAGAGGATTCCCAGATCTTCGTTTGACACATCTACAGCTAAATCTTTCCATCTTGCACAAAACGTAAACGATGAGTGAGATCTGTCTGCGTAGTTGAAAAAATTGAACCAACGCCGAAAACAATGCTACAAGCATCGAGATGTGGTCATGTGCTACGACACGCATGTATTTAATGGTACAGAACAGAATTTTGTACATAAAAATGATTGAATTCGTTGTTGCTTTCAAATTACTTTCTCAGCCAATACCAGTGGGCTGGTTAAAGGCAGTCTCCCCGCCAATAATCCAATACTATAATTAAATGGATGTGTTATTTGAATAGTGATCAAACTCCATTGATACTAATTTCGAGATACTGAGCTCTAAAGTTAAATGATTATGAAAAAGTCGGAGACGGAGTTAGACAAAAAAAGGGTGGGTTTTCTCATATAAGAAATTTACTTTGTATGAAGATTATATGAATAGGCATACTGTGTGCTACGCGGAATAATGGGGGGGGGTAAAGATTTATTGGGGGTGTAAAAATGAGGTTGTTGGGCCAAATCTTTCGATGTCATTATAAGAAAAATGTAAATAAAGACAATATCGATGCATTAAAATTAAATATTAATTTAATGTTACTCTTAAGACATATTCAGTTTCCATCATCTTGAAATCGTCGGGTTCCTACTTGCATATCAGTGAAATAAGCGTGATTAATGCTTGAAATGGATGGAAACAAATCAAGCATATCCTGTTTTTCCCATAAACTTTTCTTTACAGTGGTAGTATATATTTAAGTTTTTGAAAATCTTAGTTCTTCCTCATCCACTGGAGGTTTGTAAGTTTACTGTGTAGAAACCGATGTCTTGATTTAAGGTTTACTTGCACATATTTATAAAAGGCTTTTGTTTGACAAATTTAATCCACCTAATTTTAAGCCACTTGCAGACACCATTTTGCTCATTTTTTCCTTCTTGTTACAGACTTTTGAATGTATTTTAACACATAGAACATTAATTTTAATTTATGTGTTAAATAACAACTGTGCGTTATAATTATATTATTTTCGTTGTTCTTATTACCAAATCTGGATCGAGTTCTTTATCATCAGAACTCTGCAGACACAATAAATATCTCGAAAATCACCCATCACAAGACTTGTAGAAAACCACGTAGCCGTACCGCTGGAGTTGTACCACTATCAAAATAAATAGGCTGCAATTTTCTGTAATTAACTTTTATTGAGATGCACTGTGTCGTCCACAGAAAGAACTTGGAGTTCTATTACTTCCAGAATAAATGTGTAACACTCGCGCGGATCTGAAAATGGAGTTAATTCAATTTCTCAAACAAGTGGAGTTGTACCACCTACAAAGTAACGCCTCCAAATAATACCTACTTAGGGTCACTTAGCTAGCCTAGTCATCAATTCAGAAATTATTGAACCTTTGTTGGGACTCACGTATGTCTTACAGTTTGCAAAGTACATGGGAATGTCTAAGCAAGATCAAAGGCAAACAAAATTAACTTTCCATTAATCCGACACAAATTAACGCAAAATCTGCTCACGTTTTGCAAAATTATACATTATTTACATATCAATGTTAATGAATAGATTTAACTATGAAATTCTCTATTTGCAGTAAGGTATTAGTTAGAGGGAGTCGAAAAATAATTTATTATTAGCTAGTTCCGAAATGTTTCGTAATGTACATTTTACAAGTCGGACTTGCAGATATTTTACATGGCAACCTTTTTTCTGTTTAAGCAAAACATTAAAGAAATTGCAGCCATCTTTAAGAAATTCTTGAAAATATCAAATTTATATAATGTGACCCCAAATATTCTTGAACATGCCCATTGTTGTTTTCTGATAGCAAGCCGTTTCAAACAAATTTTAAACATTCATTTTTTCAGCATTCCTTACCTTTTTCTATACTTACACAAAAAATGGAAAGTATTCTCATAAACATTGCCAAAAGCGAATTGATAATACTTCCTATAATTTAAACAAATCAATTGAACTTACCTTGATGTGATGTTTCCATTGGAATAATAATGAATGAAACCAAAACCGTTAAATACAAAAATGATTGTACCGCCTTTGGTAATACTGTGGCATTACAGTGTTGCAAATACTGCTGTTTAGCTTATCGAAGAGCAAAATTAATTAAAATGTTTTATGAGGAAAGTCTTGAAGGTTGAAGTTTCTTTGTTTCTACCGAATGTTTCATTTTACCCTGACACTGAGAGCACTACGTTAATTCGGAAGGCCCAGGAAACACGGCGTCAACTATTAATGGACATTGCCACATGCTGATTTCAGAGTAACACGAAAGGCGAAATTATTCGCCTGTCGACACACTGCGCGAACTCGGGTAAAGGTCGTTCGCAAAAGAATAATGAAATTTGTTTTTGCGCCACGAGACAAAGGATCTATTGACTTTTGTTTTTGATAACAGCCGTGCTACCGGAGAACGGCGCAGTCGCATTGTGATGAAAGGGGATAAGGCGCGTGTATAGTAGAAAACAGATTGGGTGTGAGACAGACGGACGCCCGAAAATCGAGAAATAACAAAACACAAGCAATAAACCACTATCATTATTGCTGCCGTCAGAGAACATAAGAGGTTGCTTGCGCTGATATGAATAAAAATGAGTAAGTACTTGAAAGCAATTGCTCACGAGTACAAGTAGGAACACCTACTTCTCATAAGCAAATGCTTCTTTTCATATGAATAAAAAAGTTTGCGAAACTTGGAGCATTTGCTTCTCTCTCTAAGTAATTGCTCACTAACTGATTTGTTGTGATTGGTCGATTTTCGTCTGTTTAGTTTGTCTACTTTACCGCGTGTCGCGCTTAGTCTTACCATCATGGCGACGCGTGCTTGTTCCTGATCTTGTCGACCGTGTTAGGTTAAGTGGTACAGTTGCCGTGCATAGTAGGCGAAATCTTGTGAAATCTTCCATTATTCAGTCACTCACTACCTAAAATATTACAACCAGCTCACAACAGTCGAATATAACCTCTCTTGTATCAATTCAATATGTTTTGAGTCACCTACAGAGGTTGCTCCGAAAATTCGAAGTAACTGCTTCATACTAGAAGCAAATTCTCGATTTTATTCATACGAAAAATAAGCAATTGCTCCTCGGCCGAGTAGTTACTCATCAATGGAGAAATTGCTCAAAATAAGAGCAATTACTCGCGTCTTTTATTCATACTGCTTGAAGCAATTGCTTTGAAAATTCGAGAAAGAAGTAATAGCTCATTTTTATTCATATCACCCCATGTTATGGGAGACACGGCGCAATGCTGCGACGCCCTCATTTCGCTAGATGGAAGAGGAGTGGAGTGGTCAATTCAACGACAGAACTATTACAAGGATTTCGTTCTTATTTGCGAAATAGATTCCTTTACTCGGGATTTCTGGTAATTAGATTGTGCCGACTACGCTCGTCGCTAACATTTATTCTTAATTCAACTAATTTTAGTAAATGTGAGAGTAGGTATTCCGATTGATTGATGATTCCTAGTGCGTAAATGGCTAAGGTCATTAGTCTCGTAAGTGTAGTGCATGTTTTAAGATGAAGATGGTGATCTTCTCCCGCTGGATGGCGAGATCCAGCACCAACCTACGTCGACTTGCGATGATTTTTCCCGACCAGACAATACAAATCAGCATGGCACCGCCTCAACCGGGACAAGCTCGAAGCCCCCGACTTTTCCCCGATAAGTGTCGTAGTGTAGTGCAAGTAAGTGTAAGTGTGCTTAAGTAGGGGGTGAGGACAAGACAAGGAAGAGGAAGGAAAGATCTCGCATGGTCCATGGCCTATTTGTTTGGGCACTGCTCCGGCATTCGCCTGGTGCTGATCGGAGACACCATGGAAAACTACCGATCAGAGCAGTGATTATCCTTCCTCTTCCTTATCCTATCCTCACCCCCTACTTACGCACACTTACATTTACTCGCAATTTTTTACACTACGACACTTATCGGGAGACAAGTTAATAAATGGACCTCAGACCGTACGAGCTTTCCTTATTCATCCTTGCCCCTTCCTCCCTCTATACACCAACACACACATTCACTACACTGTCACACATACAGAGTGCCTAGTCAGGAACTTCTTGTTTATTTGCCTCGCTGGAGGACGTATGTAGAAGAAGAAACCCCGCAATCCAACGTGTAGTTCACATTGCAGCGGAAGAGGAACACCGCCACTTTCCAGAACACAACATTCACTACACTTGTGGGACTAACGATCATATCAGAAGACGTAAGCTCCCGCGGCCACAGTAAAGCAAATGATATTGGTGGTCCGGGTGACGCCGCGTCGAAGGTTGTGGTGCCCGACTATTCGACTATTTTGTCGTGGGCATCCTCAGGGCTGGTCTGCGTCAGGTCGCAGAGCCAGTGCGCAGACCAGTCCAGGGGAAGACCAAGACAAGATGGTCGAAACGTCGGTAACTCAGTCTTTGGTGCAACGTTACCCGGACAGCCAAGATCATTGCCTATCAGTTAACGTAACCAGAGACAAAAGAATAAATCAATAAATGAATCGTCCGGCGTGTCGAACGCAGAGCTTTCTTGACTAGCCTCAAAAGAAATCCGGAGACGACAGGTCGGGCGATCGTGGCAGCCAGGCGAAGGAGTCTATCGCCTATTCGGCGATTAGCGAAGTACACGTTGACGTAAGCGATAATTGCGTCATTCAAGAGAGGTAATTTTTCGTTATCGGAGCAAGCATTCAGGTATCCGGGCGCGGCGCTCCGTCCGACCTGCCGCGTTAACCTGATGCGTTTTCTGAAAGCTGCAGTAGGCACGTCAATCGTGTTTTCGGCGTTGTTACAAATCCACAGCCGCCAATAAAATCAATGTTGGCCTGTCTGAATAGGGTGCATGCAGTTCTATATTGTGAAAGTTCGTGTTGAGTTTCCGTATGCAATAGTCCTCTACTGAACCTACTGGGACAGTTCACATGGACATAAAATTGTCATAAAATTCATAATTGTACTATTTTAGTAAAGGAAAATACGACATTGTTCATAGCGCCAAATGACGGCGCGGAGGCCTAGGTCCATTTTTGTTTAATTATTACGCCAACATCGCAAGACTAGTAAAATTCGAGCAGGCAACGATAAATAAACAAGGATATTCAAAGTTGTGACATACTAATGAGCAGCAGGTGTAAGAACAAACTAATAACAAAATTATAGTAATTTTATTTGGGATCATAAGACAAATGAATGACCTACTAATTATGTAAGTAAAGGTGTAAGTTAAATGGAAATAGCGAAAAAAAAAGGTTTTTCAACCTTTAAAGAGTCCGGACATTTAAATAAATTGCGTGATTGATGTGAGTGAACACAAGTCTAAATTCGGAACAAAATATAATATTCATCTTAGAACAATACATGGAACAAATGACGGGAAGAGGCAGTTTTTGTTTCCAAAGCTTTCGTGGTAAGTGAAGGAAGGGAGCTAAACAGAAGATGTTAAGATTTCGTTGAGAAAGAAACGTTTCGAGGCTAGTCGAATGAAGCTTCATTAGTGAAGAGGGTAATGGACATATAGATCTGTGGAAATTAGGAACAATTAGAACGGTGTGAAGAGAGAGATAATTGAAGCCGGTTGGACTAGTGATGGTTCGCGCCCAGTGTTGCCAAGACTTCGAAAAGGGACGGGCTTTAATTCCGGTTGTTGTTTTTTTTGATTGACTGTCGTCATAATATTTGTGTAAGAAGGCCAAGTCATGTATTTTGAAAAAAAAAAAGAACTAACATTTTTTTAAGTAAATACGATATGGCCATGAGAAAAAGAATGGCGCGCCGGTAAGAATGAGTATTTTTGAGTGTTTAGCGTCAGTGTTATGTAAGTAGTTATGTTTTGTGTTGTTATTGTTTATTGTTCATGTTTTCAAGGGCATCTGGATTGTATGTGTTATGCTAGCAATGTCAGCAGCGAGGGGTGGCTACGATGCTCAGTACACTTCATGAATAAACTCCAATGCACCGTTTGATGGTGGCTTTGACATTAAGAATTTTCGTTTTATTTCTTGCTACATACAAATGTCCTGGATTAACGATAAACGCCCTATCCTGTAAAGGAGGCTTCGCACCCCACGATCCTATAAATTTCTGTGAACGATTGAGGGTTGTATGTCACATGCTCGTGCTTGTTATGAAGTAAATAAGATCAGTATTCTTTATTTATTAAATAGTATAAATAAGTAAACCCAAGTTATCGTTTCAGTGGCACGCCCAATTTGGGGACAAAGTATTTATTAATTAAATATTGATACTTTATTATTATTAATCTTTATAAATAAAAGAAAAACCCAGTTCCGTTTCACTACATAGTTTCGAAGGTTCTAGGTTTCCAAATGAGAGTCCGAATAGGAGACCAGAAATGTATCCATTTTCTGAAGATCGCAAGAGACCAACGCTGGGATGAAAATGCCGGGAGTCGGGTGCTGTGATTGGTCGTTTCTGCGATTTACTCATATCAATTTTAGGTTGCTGTTATACACTACCGCCACTTTCTTCCCTTCTTACTCTCCCAATGCGTGGAACCGAAAAAGAGTAAATTCTGCACCATCGCACCACTTACCTCGAAAGAGTAAGATCATTCAACAGCATTGCGATTTGCTACTATAGGGTGGCCAGGGCGTCTTCAACGTCGTGAGAGACACACAGAGAGAGAGAGAGAGAGAGAGAGAGAGAGAGAGAGAGAGGGAAAGAGAGAGAGAGAGAGGGAAAGAGAGAAAGAGAGAGAGAAAGAGGGAAAGATGGAAAGAGAGAAAGAGGGAAAGAGAGAGAGAGGTGCAGCGACATTGAAAATACTTAATGAAAATGGTTAAGAGTATAAGCAGGACTGAACTTGCCTACAAGAAAATTAAATTTACTTGCTTGCATTGAAATAGTATGTAAATGATAATTTGTTAATTTTCATTTGTAATGGTTAAAAGTTATTCTATTATTATTATTATTATTATTATTATTATTATTATTATACTTTTGCACTTCTCCCACGCGGGGGGGAAACATTCACCTGCCACTAGTGTTGCTGTGGCTAGGCTCACTCGCACGGCTCCGATGAGCAAGTATCGAGCGAGATCTGTGTTTTTTTCTCTCAGGTCCTTCTATACTACATGTCAGACATATCAGTAATTGTTTTCCTCACAATGCGACATGTGTCCAGAATAATAGCTTTTTGAATTTCTGCCAGTACATGCTTTATATTTAGTTCCTGTAGCTGTTTAATGAGGGATTTTGTTACTATCCCGGTGGTAGAAATTGTCAGGGGACGGATATGCACTTTATTATTATTATTATTATTATTATTATTATTATTATTATTAATGCGGTTTTCAGTAAATCTTAGTAAATCTGGAGGATTTTTGTGGAGGAGAAGCCCCAAACGATTTTGTATTTAGGGCTCCCGTATCACCTAAATTCGGCTCTGAAGACTAGTTGTCTATCGTCTAAAGTCTATTAGTTGACAAAGATACATTCTGCCCTTCTGTCTAACAAGTATATGTAAGACCTGAATATGTGTGTCAGCTGTGTGTCAATTCATTTGTCAATTGTACATCGATCATATTACAATTGTAAATATTCTACTACAACTTAGTGATCCGTAGATTTAATTAACTTTTGTAATGCGTGAGGTCTCGAAGGTTGACGACCCCTAGTTTAAATAAACATAATTTCCCTTGCACCATTGTCGCCGTTCCGATGTCTTGAGCCCCGGACACTGTCACCGGACTTTCTCCCAGGACATGCGATTAGTGTTGTACTGCGACTTATTCAGAGCTGTCTCTGGTAGATTATCGGCCGATACAGTGCCATCCAATCGGAACCAACCTTACACGTCACTACAGTGACGTCACTACTGTGGCGTTCAGCCTTCCGATTGGATGACACCGTGACAACTGATTTACGCCAGAGGCAGCTCTGAATATATCTAAGTGTAAGTCCGAGTGGGTAGTCAACGCGAGTGGGAGGTCTCCCTCTCTCCTCCATCACCTACCGAAAATGTACGTGAAGCGAAAAATACAAAATATAGTTTTCAAATTATGTTTATCGTTAAATTTTTATCACATTTATTTAAGAAAATTTAGCAGTCTTTTCTAAGCAATGCAAAAACAACTCTGAATTTTGAATTTTTTGTCATAACTCATTTAACAAGTTTTTCAAATCGATTTTTTGGGTTATGTCGTTATAAACATGTAAAATCGCAATACTGAGCTGATCTTGCAACATAGTTGATTGCATATACGTTTTGAGTTGACGCAATAATAAGAAACTTCGTTCATTCCTGGAATTTTCCGTATATGGAATGTTTCTTCCACCCCAAATTCCGAGTGCGTATTTTACCCACTCGAAATTATTGTACCCACACGGAATATTTCGTGTGGGTGTAGCTACCTATCATACCCACACTACCTGCCGGGCCTGCTTTCTCCTCGCCGTGTCGGCCCCTTCCCTGTGCACCCTTCAGAGCGCTCGACCGTCGATGCGCCGCGGCAAATAAAATGGTTTTCTTCTGGTAAGACTGTCTCATAGTAAAAGGTTATTTCGGTACTTCCAACGACTGCTGAGCGAAATATTTATTTCCCGGCCTACTTTAGGGCCTATATCCCCTCAGTGCGACCGCTCCGATGCACACCCCTCTGCTCGCAGGTCGGTTTATCATCGCGGAGAAGTCTTTCCCTGCTGCTAGACACACAAACAGCAGCCCTGCCGGCTGCCAATGACAGCGGAATAAAACCCGACTTGTGTAGCGGCTGTTTACGGCAATAAAACAAAATAGACTCCTCCCGTTTGTTTGTGTTAGTTTCGCCTGCAGTGACAGCCTGCTCCGCCGGCCGCCGCGCGGCGTTGTGTGCGCGTTGCGGAGCCCCGGGCGCGTGCCCCGACGGACCCCCTTCTTCACCCACCCACCCCTCTGGCCTGAGTCGCTCGTCGGTGGAGGCACGGGCGCTGAGAGATCGATTGTCGACAGCCTCGACTCGCCTGCGGCTATACCGTTTCCACTGAGCGATGTTACCTAAACTTTTCAACTCGAGGGCTTCATCCTTGCCTTCGTTTTGCTCTCCGTATTGTCTCTGTTTTTTAGCTTTCGGTTTTTCACCCGCCTTACCTACGTTCTTTTTCTGTTATTTGTATCTTCTTTCAATATATTGTCCCTAGTTATTCCCTTCTTATGAATAACTTTTAGTATTATTTTTTTTGTTGGTGGTCATCTCACTAATTCCTTTTTGTTTGTTTTTTCTGTCCTTCCTCATTTCTCTCTCATCCAATTTTTTCGTCGCCGGTATTATTTCTCTCATTCTTCACATCTTTCGTTTTTTTCACCTAATTCTTTGTTCTTTAATTGCTTTTTAATCTTTTCTAATTAATGTTATTTATTTCTCTTCATTTAATGTTTTAATATATTGCGTAATCTTTCTATGGCATAATTTTCTTTTCAAATCATACTAAAGTCGCATTCTAAAAAGAATTAATGCAAATAAGTCTCTATTTTCTATAAACTAAAGAATAGTAGAATAGTAGCAGAAAAGAATACAGAATAGCAGCAGAAAATAACTTTTGAAACTATTTATTAATGTAATTGTCTTTATTATTTTTATTATTTTTAATACTCATATCTTTATGATCATTAACCAACACGAAGATCTATACAAAATTTAGTGAAATGATTACAGTTTGTCACATATTTTGGCGAAATTCCATTATTTTTGGTGAAAAACATTAATTCCAAACAGAACTTTGAACCATCACACGAAATGACAATACGTAAGTGAACATAGTATTGTCCTATTCTCTCTCTTCTACTTCATCTCTTTCTGATCGCATCAAGATAATTAATTTCAGACGGCGGTTTTCCTGTATTTAAATAATAACTCGCTTTAATCCGCTTGATGATGCAAAAAATCAGTTCACTAGTGTACGAAAAATAGGTTTAATAAGATATATGTCAAAAATATTAACGTGCTTATTGATTTGAATTGCTGCTAAAGACAAGTCTATAAGAGACACAATGATTGTAATGTTTACAATTACAACATAATACAATTTAATTACATTACAAAGTTTCATTCCGTTGCTAGAAAACTGATATTCAATGCAATTAATTTGGTTTCAAATTTAACTAGTATTTGGTTATCATTAGTGTCATATGTGTCAGTTTAATGATAAGCATAAACAATTTAGGACTGAAACCAGTGTGCTGAAAAATAACTACCCTGGCTACCATAGCAGCATTTTTTGCCAAATCATCGTGTCACCGGTGAGATCGTGAAATATGCTCTCTTATAATGCCATCCATTAGCATGAGATGTAAGACAACGATTACTATTAGAAATCATTCTTTTGTTACACATAAGTGGAGTGATGTGTGTGGCCATATTGTGTTATTACATGTGTTGTGTAGATGTCTGTGGTTATGTGTGGTGTATGTTTCATGAAAATATTTGAATCACACGAGCGATTGCTATCTAATTTTGCACTAACACATTTGAGGAGACAAGAAGATGCAGAAGTTTGATTCAAAAATCTAACCCCAAATTTAGATCCACCTTAATATTGGAAACCCGTATTGTCAGAGATGAAACGCATTCGACATGCAATGTTCAGCGTCCGCGAAAATGCTCTTCATCACATCCCAGATCCGAATCTCACGGTAGGGATCGGGAGAGATCCTGGCGCCTTTTAAACGCCGATGGGAATATGAAACTATTTAGAACGGGAAAGTTTGTGCCATTCTGTATCACCACTAGTTTTTATTTTTCTCTCCCTCCGCAAACTCGATCGACGTACATGAATCCCTCGATCGATGTATGTGAATGCGACAAGAACAACCGCTGCATGCAGCATTTGATTACCATCAACTTTCACAATATTTCTACTAATAAACTATGTAAAGCTTAGAAACCTTAAAAAGGTTTCTTTTGACTACTGATCGCCATCCTGACAAATACTGTGACATTACAGCCCGTCGGTACCTGGCCCCTGACCTGTTTGAAACATGAAAATTCCACCTCGTGAAAAGTAACTTTTCCCAGTTTTAATTTCTAAGTAGTAGAGTTCAAAGAAGAGCCGTCTTTGTATAGCAGAGGTCGTCAATCTGGGTTCCGCCGAACCTAGGATTCCCTGGAACGTTGTCAGGGGTTCCGCAAGTGAACACTATTTGCTCAGCCAAAACACGACGTAAAAATGGAAATCGTCTATTCCAGGAATTTTTCATGTGCGAGCGGGATAATGGTCTATCGTATTAAAATATTAGATTAATATGATATTTAAGTATACATTATAATATTAATATATATTGGATATAAAATGTTATTTTTCTTAATTTGTTAACATTTAAAATATTGTTCCTTTTGTTAACTGTTCATAAAATGCATTCTAAAAAATTAATGAAGCAAAACCGGATTGGCTACCTCATTTTCGTTCTAGTCCCTAAAGTGTAAAAGGCTGAAGACACCGGCTGTATAGAAAAATGTTAATTTTTTATCTTTACTGGATAACCACCAACCAGTCGGTTGAAATACTTTTGTACTTAACACTTACCATCCTTTGACAATTTTTTATTTAACTGTTTAATTTAACTTAATAATGCATCAATCAGCAATAACAGAAATGATTAAATATGCAAACTGACAAATATAATTAAGTTATCATTTTCAGATTTATTACATATATTTCACCCACCTCTTTCTAAACTATTTCGTAATCGCAACGTCAATCACCATTAGGTGCAAAGTTGGTTATCGATGTCGCTAGCGTTCGTCTAATTTCAGCGTATGTCTAATTTCAAAATTTCGGCCAATTTCCTAGAACATTAACACCATTTACACACACTACTGTTACTTTTCAAGCTACCATTAAAAAAGTATCTCTCCGCAGGACACCACACGTCCATATCTCACGAAACTCCAGCTCATTCTTCAACAACACACATTTCTTTCCCACCTTTTCCATCATTAACAATGTAATGCTCATTCACTTGTTAAAACTCACTGTGCTTTAATTTCAAAAATATTTTCACCGTATTATGATTTGTTAAATGCTATTCAATTATTTCTTCTCTGAATTTTCGTATATTGTTCTTAATTAAACAACAGCACTTATTTTTCAACAGCTTACGAGAATATTAATACTATTGTAAATTATAGAGTCAACAGTAGACTGTCAGTTGAAACGCCACGATTAAAGGAAAATTAATTTAGTAGAAATTAATATTGCTACACTATTTGTTTATCTGGAGGAATATATTTATCTTGAGTAAACTATAACAATAGATAACAATAAATAATAATAATAATATAATAATAATAATAATGAAATAAAGAGAAAAATAGGTCTAGCTTGGAGAAAATTTTGGTCTTTGAAATATATTTTTGATAACCAAAATTTAAACAGAAAATTAAAATTTCATCTCTTAGAGCTGAGTATTTCCGGTGTTATTATATTGAGTACATACATGCAGTTTAACAGAAGATATGAAATTTCCGAGTATATCTACAGAGACATACTCTTTGAGTATACCTAAGAAACATGGAGAGGAAAATTCTACTCATCAGACAGAAGGATAAAGTAAAGAGAGCGGAAGAAACTGGTAAACTGAGCGGTTTAAAGGATTTAGCAGCAACGGCCCAACAACTAAAATGGAAATGGGGTGGTCACGTGACTATATTAAAACATGTCAGATGGCATTTGTGTTAACAACCTGGGACCGAAGATAGGGAAAAAGAAGTAGAGGACATCCTAAACAAAGATGGGCCGATGTCTTTAATATAATAATTAAGAAATGCGCACAAGTGTGCATGGAGTTACAGTTCAGTCTTCGGAGCTGAGCTCCGTAATTGTTTTCTTGTTTTCCTTGCATGAAAGCACATGATACTTAGTACACTTTTCGTTGCACAGTTTGCACACGCATAGATCACTGGCGGTGTGATATGTGGTTGTCTTGCAGAGTTTATGGTGGAATCCATGCACCGCTAATCTGTTTACTACACTTCTCATTTCCTGGTTTGGTTTTGTCCAACTCCTGTCAATCATGGCACTCGTGCAGTAGAAAAGTTCTTCCACCTCTTCTCTCTTCTGTTGTCTTTCCGCTAGCAGTTTGTTGTATGCTGTGGTAGATGGTAGCAGTAGATTATATCTTAGGTCCTCAATTAGGAAGGGTTCTCTGGTTAGTAGATACACGTATCTGGATGGTGTGTATTTTGATACGCCTAGTACTTTCTTCAGGTACAGTGCCTTGATGTTTTCTAGTACTTTTAGATCTCTTAGTTTCAGGTATTCTCCTATTATGTGGATTCCATATGTTAATATAGGTATTATCTTTGTTTTGAAAATTTTCATTGCCGTTTCTAGGGATATTTCTCGAATTTGTCTGATGTCTCTCATTGCAGCTATGGCGGCGATTGCTTTTTGTTTTACATGCTTGTTGAAGGTGGTTCCTGATGTTCGCATGGTAATTCCTAAATATTTGTAGTCATTAACTACTTCGAGTTTTTCGGATCCAATCTTAAGCTTTTCTTTCTCCGCTACCTTTCCCCCTCTTCTGAAGATCATTAGTGCGCTTTTGCTGATGTTGATTTTCAGTCCGTTTTCCTCGGCCCATGTTGCGAGTTTGTTTAAGCTATTTTGTAGATCTTCGTGGTTTTTGGAGGATAAGGCCATGTCGTCGGCATAGAGGTATGCTTTGGTACTTTCTGTGGTTACCGCTTGTATTATATCAGCTGTTGCGATGTTGTACAATAGGGGGCTCAGGGGGTCTCCTTGTAGTACCCCGTTAGTTTGAGTGACTGCTTTAGATCTTTCAATGTTATTGTCTATGGTTATGGTGTTGTGTTTTAGCATGTTTATTGTGGTGGTTGCGAGATAGTTTTCTGGTCCAAGCATTTCTTCCAGTTTTCCTTTTATATTTTCACGAACTATGGAGTCAAATGCCTTGCTGTAATCGATGAAAGCTGTATAAAGTTTTCCTTTAGGTGTCCTGAGGGCATCATGTATGTCTGCTTGCAGAATGGAGATGGCTTGTAGTGTTGATCTTCCTTTCCGGAATCCAAATTGTTCTTCTGGAATTAGGTGGTCAACTTCTTTAGTCATTCTTTTAGTGATTATTTTTGTGAAAACTTTGGAGATGGTGTTACTCAGGGCTATTCCTCTGTACGAGTCAGGGGATTGTGCATTCCCTTTCCCTTTGTAAATTAATTTGATGATAGATGTTCTCCAGCTGCTGGGGATTTGATTTGTTTCTATGCATTTATTGAATAGTTCCCTCCACGTGTCTGCTAGTACGTGTATGGCTTCTTTTAGATGTTCGTTGTACGTTTCGTCTGGTCCGGCCGCTTTCCCGGTTTTTAATCCTTGTGTGGCCGATGTCTTTAAGATGGGCCGATGTCTTTAAGAGTACATATTGCAACATATGGTCAAGAATAGCAAGGAACAGGGAAACATGAAAGGTTCAAGAGAAACAAATGACACAAAGCATTAGTAAAAGGAAGTACTCAATGCGAATTAGTGCAAGTGTAAATACTAAATTCAATGTAAGTGTAAAAACTGAGATAAGAGTATATGTTTAAACAATGTGATAAGTAAAGTGACCAACAAAAGTGAATGAAATGAATTTATGTGAAAACTGAGTGCAGTTAGTATTAAAATAGCATATAAGTGCAATGTACAGACTGGCTGGTACTAAATAGTACTGAGGTGGTAACACTAAATCTCTTAAGGACTGGTTCACGTAAAGAGATAAGCAGAACCACCCCTCTGTTCTGACAAAAGACTCCTGGTCTTCTAGGAATTCGAATATCATCATTATCATCATCTATTTGAATCACGAATCTCTGACATAAATTGTCACAATGGCCTTTACTGTAGCAAGTCGCTCAAATGTAACCTCCGAGGTGCTATTGCCTCTTTCTCACCAGTGTCTTAGTTTTTCTCTCTTCAAAATGGTAACAACCCTCTATTCCAACTGTATTATCCATGTCCTTACGTCAGTTCACATGCCTCGATCTTTCCTATGTCCTTCGCGCGCACTTTCGCGTGGGCATTGTTACGATACTCAATTTTTCTGTCGGTTACTCTTCACGTCCCGATGCGACGCATATTCGACGATACCCTAGACACCAACACACTTGCGGGCTCCTTTGATCTGGGGTCAGCAGAACGTGAGGCCTTCAGCGACAACACGTACATAATAGACAAGGGACAAAAATCCATGCCCGAAGTGGGAAGCGAACCCGCAACCTTTGGGACCGAAGCGCTGAGTCGGCTCTTAGCCACCGCGGACATCCAGGTCGGCACACCACTAAAATAAATACCAATATTAAGTTAATAAAATAGATTATGTCCTTTACTTTTTGTGCTGGCGCTGATTCATTCTTCAATGCCTTACCCCATGGCTCTGTTTTTCATTGTAACTTCGACGACTCGTTAAACTAAGTCGCTACTTTTTTAGTATTTTTGTAATGAAAATTTTACATTTTTATATCATTATTATTTTGTTTATTTCAGAGTGACAAATGCGAAATGAATTCCAGATGATTTCTAAACATTAATTTCCTTACACGATATGCATGGACATGGTTTCGTCAATGTATAACAAATGACAATATTTGGGGAAAAAATGTTTCCTGTAGTCATCTTGAGTGTATAATAACGTACTGTACATACGTTATTAAAAATAGCACTTTGAACTGATTTATCCGCATTCTTGATTTCTTTCAAAAGTGTCCTCCTTCGACTTAAACATTAATAAATTGAAATTTCAAACTTTCGTTTTCATAATTTATTTTACGGAAAACTCGCTAATTCGTACTATTAGCCCTCATCGTACTTTTAATAGACACATTTGTTGGAAACTAGAATGGAATAGAATTTATAAAAACATCAAAAACGGAATGCAGGACATTCTCTTTCCAAGAAATTAACGATTGATGTATATTCGTTTACGATGAGATTTCACATCTTTCCTCTTCTTGACATATCCGGTCGCTGAGAAAGAACGACTTTTCAGAGCGAAGAGAAGCGGAAGTCTGTAGAGCTTTGAAACGGAGTGCGGACAAGGCGGCAAAGCAACAACAAAATGAGGGAGCTGGGAGAATGGCGGGGGTGGGATGGAGGCTAGCAGGGGTGTGACGGGAAAGTGGTCGAAACAAGAATAAAGACTGTGATGAGAACGATGATCAGAGCAGAGCCATTGACGAGAAACGCTGAAACAGGACGCGGCAGGGGAAGTGCATACGAAGGATGCACAAGAAATAGGCAAGTGCGGTTGACGAGTGTGAAATGGAAGTGAAGGCAAGGGCGAAGGGGCGGCAGGGTGGGGCCAAAGGCCATGGTGATGGGGGTTGTGAGGGTGGCGGGGGTGGGGGGGTGGCGGCAAGAACTGATGGTGATGGCAAGGGTGAGGGCGATAGTGTGGATAAAGACGACGACACGAAAGACGAAGAGAGAAAAGGGGGGGGGGCAGGTTTGTGGCAAAGCCATCGGCCAAGACAGAAGACACGACGCTCTTGGGGGCGAAGAGATAAGAAGAGTAGAGGAAGGAGTAGTACGAGGAGGGCAAGAAGGAAATAGATGCGGTGGGGAGCGGAAGCGTTCTCAGGAATAAGGGCAAGGTGGCGCCTTGCAGAGCTTCTAAGAATTGTCTTTATGGGAGAGTCTTCAGTTTGTTTGCAGAGTCTCTCGCCTCACATCCTCGCCTCGCCATGCTCCGACACCCTCTCTCTCAACCTCGTATCCTGCGATACTCCACGACTCGCCGTCTGGAGAGGAGTAGAAATTAATGACTTCCATTTGTTTATTTTAATCAATTTTTGAACCTTATTGTATGTCCAATTCGATCCTAGTTATATTTACTTAAAAGTCTTTTCTTCGAAACCAGTTTGACAAGAATTGAATTGTCCTTATTTTTTCTTTTATGCATAAGTACGACTTTACCTGTGAGGTGTTGCTTCTCAGATTTAATTCCTCTTTTTTCCTTCCTTGTATCTCATTGTCTCTATAGATTTTTATTCCCTGTTTATATGCATTACGTACTTCCCGCCAAAGTCATACACACGAGGACTTCAGTGATTGTATGTTCATTTTATTTTCCTCGTGGGAAATACACGTATTATGAGAAATATCATCTCTAAGGATATGACAATATAGATGTGACTTAATCACTTCAAATTGAAAATTGCGTTTTTTTTGTCTTAGGAAGAATCAAAATTAAACAAATGTTTAATATTCTCTTATGACGCATATGCTATTAATAATACAACAAATAATATTTTTATACTTACTTTTATAATGAAACGGTACCAGCTATAAGGTATTAGGAAGATGATAGTGATTATAGTTTACACTATCTGTAGTATGCGGACGGCAGTTCAAAGTTGCCGCGCTAACTGCGCGGCAAAGAGCGCCGGCAGCATGTTCCCGCCTCCGGCAGCGCGCAGCACAGAGCGTCGGCATCAGGCGCGCTGAGCTTCGTCAAGCGCGCCAAGGGTGTGCTCAGAAACCAGCCACGCCTGTTACCTGGGCTCCGCGCACTGGTGAACCGGCCAATCAGGGGAAGCCGCGGGAAGCCTTGCGCGGGAGCTGGCCCAAATAAAAGGACGCCGGCGGAGGATCACCGGCAGTAGAGCGCTCGGCGTGGTTTCAGCCAGATGGCAGATTGTTTTTTGTATATGAAGTTTTGTGGTAACTGTACATAGCGGCCGAGTTGGCCCAGATTTTTGTAAATAAATATTCTTATGGAAAGTGAGTGTTTTTGAGTTATAACAGTGGCGACGAGTAAAAAGGAGAATGAACGCGGAACAATTTTCACAACTGATGGCGTGTCTACAGCAGCAACAGCAGCAGCAGATGGCGATGATGGTGCAGACATTGCAGCAAGCGGCAATTTCGTCACGACCGAGCAGCCCAGCCCCGCCGTTCGCAACTTACGATGCAGCAGAGGAAACCTGCGAAGAATATGTGGCCAGATTGGAGCAACATTTGTTATGCTATGATATTAAAGAGGAATCTCGTAAAAGAGCATTTTTTCTGGCCACAATCGGCGCACCGTTAAATAGGTTGTTACGTAAGTTAAGCAAGGAAGAAGAGATTTCGCAGGTGTCATACGATATACTTAAACAGCGGCTGCTAGCTCATTTTTCGAGGGAGACGCATTTAGTGGCGGCACGCTACAAGTTTTATTCATCCAGAATGAAGCCAGGCCAAACGCATGCCGATTGGGCGACGGAGTTGAAGGGTTTGGCGAAGCGTTGTGCGTTTGAATGCAACACAGAGAAATCGTATGCGGAGTCATTGATACGGGACATGTTGGTAATGCATACGCCGGAAAAAGAAGTTCGGTGGGCATTATTGCAACAAAACAACCCGTCTTTGGAAGACGCCTTAAAATTAGCAACATCGTATGAGGTAACGAAGCATACGGCGCATCAGATGACGTTAGGCGATAGAGCAGCAAGAGATGTAGAGGAAATGAGTGTACAGGAGGAAAATTGGGTAGCCAAGCCACGAAGCAGGAAGCAGCAGGAGAAGAAAAGTCCTTCCACCAGCAGAGGCAAGCTATTGAAGTCTTGTAGACAGTGTTTTATTAGTCACGACAGGAAGGTTTGCAGATTCCTCAGAGCGGAGTGCTACAAGTGCGGTAAGAAAGGGCATATTAGAGAAGTGTGCAACAGTGGTTCTGCTGAAAACAGACGACAAGAAATGGACATCGATGAGGTGAGCGGGCACGTCAGAGAAGGACGCAGCAGTGGTTATGCCGAAAGCCAGCGGCAAGAAAGAGGCATCGATGAAGGGGATGGTGATTGTATTTATTCAGTTATGCAGTGTGATGACAAAAGTAAATTGTTTGTAAACTTGGAAATAGGTGGTAAATCTGTATTATTCCAGGTGGATACAGGTGCAGCAGCAACTCTAATAAGCATGACTACTTATGAGCAGCTGGGTTCTCCGCCTTGCGCCTCGCTGAACACAGTTTTTTATGGATATGCTAGACAGAGGATCAAGACGAAAGGTAAGATAAGCCTGCTAGCGAAATATAAAGCGATGGAAAGACAAGTAACACTGGTGGTTGTGGACAGTCGTGATGCGGTTAACATTCTAGGAATGGATGTTTTCACAATTTTTGGATTTACGGTTCAGGACGCGTTTGTCATTCAGACTAGCGCCCTGCCAAAGGAGGTAAAGAATGTGATAGATTTGAATTCAGAAGTTTTTTCGGAGCGATTGGGAAAATGCAAATTTTTTGAGGCGCATTTGCAGTTGAAGAAAGATGCCACCCCTAAATTTTTTAAAGCACGACCTGTTCCCCTGGCAGTGAAAGATAAAGTAAAAAAGGAAATCGACAGGTTAGTAGATTTGGACGTCTTGACCCCCGTCAGTACTAGTGCATGGGCAACTCCAGTAGTCATAGTAAAAAAGAAAGACGGTAAAATTAGAATGTGCGGAGATTTCAAGAGCACCGTTAATGCGCAACTCATGATAGAGCAGTTCCCCATCCCCAGAGCAGAAGAGCTTTTTCAGAAGCTAGCGGGCGGGCAGAGATTTTCAAAAATAGATTTGCGGGACGCGTATCTGCAGATCCCGTTAGATGAAGAGTCTGCGAACTTATTGGTAATTAACACACCGTTCGGGCTTTACCGATACAACCGGTTGCCTTTCGGGGTCGCTTCAGCTGCGGCTATTTTCCAGCGCTGCCTGCATACGCTGACAGCCCAGGTGAAGGGCAGCGCCAACTATCTAGATGATATAGTGGTAACGGGCGAGTCGGAGGAGGAACATCTACAAAACTTGAATCTCTTATTAAAGACTTTAAATGAATGGGGCCTAAGGGTTAACTTGGATAAGTGTGATTTTTTTAAAGAACAGATTACTTATCTAGGTCACGTGTTGGATAGCTCGGGGATCAGGCCAACCGGAGAAAACTCAACGGCGATTCAGCAGCTTCCGGTTCCTGTTAATTTGCAGCAGCTACAGTCATTTCTGGGGAAGATTAATTACTATGGCAAATTTATCAAGAACATGGCGGAAATAGCAGCACCCCTCAACGCGTTGCGTAAGAAAGGCGTAAAATGGCATTGGTCGGCAGATTGTGACAAGGCATTTCGGAGGTTGAAAGAGAATTTAATGCAGGCAGTTAAATTGGAACATTTTTTGCCAGATAGAACGACTATACTAGCTGTAGATGCATCAGAATATGGTATTGGGGCAGTCCTTTCGCAGAAGGATGCTAAGGGTGTTGAGCGGCCAATTGCTTGTGTGTCAAAAACGTTGAATGTTCACCAGAAGAATTACTCTCAGATAGAAAAAGAAGCTTTAGCAATTGTATACGGCGTGAGAAAATTCAATGAATACTTGTATGGGTCAAAGTTCATAATCATTACTGATCATAAGCCGTTGGTGTCTTTGTTCTCGCCACACAAGCGTATCCCAGATAATACGGCGCGTAAGATGCAAAGGTGGGCGCTTTTCCTGTCTGATTATAGTTACAGGATACTTTACAGATCTACATATCAGCATGCTAACGCAGATGCACTATCCCGTCTTCCGCAAGGGCCGGACGCAACTTTTGACTCTGAGGACATCGCCTGTCTCCAGCTGGACCAAGCCGAAGAGGAGGCAGTATCAGGTTTTCCAGTCTCGTCATATCAAGTGGCAAAGGAAACAAAGAAGGATCCGCAGCTCAGGCAAGTGCTGTACCACGTGCAAACTGGTTGGTCCAGCGCGCATAGGCGAACCAGGGCGCTGACGGAATGGTATAAGCTCCAACACAGGCTGTCGGTTAAGGGCGGCGTATTATTACTGGCTAGCGATGAAGGAGTTAGGGTAGTGATTCCGCATAAGTTGCGACCAAAGGTATTACGCCTTTTACATGAGGGTCATTGGGGTATAGCCAGGACAAAGCAAGCAGCCCGCCGTTATTGTTATTGGCCAGGAATAACCAAAGATATAGAGGAGATGAGCAAGCATTGCGAAGCATGCCAAACTAGTCAGGCAGCGCCGAGAGCGGATTTAAGCTCATGGCCCCAACCCTGCGAGCCGTGGGACCGCATACATGTAGATTTTGCGGGTCCTTTCTTAGGGCATATGTGGTTGTTAGTAGTGGACGCATTGTCAAATTATCCGTACGTGATGCGCATGCAACACACAACTGCACCACATACAATAGATGCTTTGAAGAAAGTTTTCGTAACAGAAGGCCTCCCACGAGTATTGATCTCCGATAACGGCCCGCAGTTCATATCAGCGGAATTTCAAAAATTTTGTAAAAGTAGCGGGATACAGCACATTTTGGCTCCACCGTTCCATCCTCAGTCAAATGGAGAGGTGGAAAGATTAGTGCAGACGTTCAAGTCAGCCATGCTTAAAGCAACTAGAGCGGGTGCATCAGTAGAGCAGGCGTTACTTAGCATGTTGACCACCTATAGGACGTTACCGAATATGTCAGGTAGAAGCCCCGCTCAAGTATTGCATGGTCGGCAGCCCCGTACCTTATTGTCCTTGTTATTTCCGGAAGAAGTGCCAGTGTCAACCAAAGGCGCTAAATTCAAGAGAGGAGATAAGGTACTGGTAAGAGTGTACGGAAGTAATTGTAAGTGGCAACCAGCAATAGTAACTGCAGTAAGAGGAGGCAGAGTTTACGTCCTCAGGACAGAAGATAGAGCAATCTCTCGGCATCAATCACAGATTAGGAGACGGTACTACGATTCTGTAGTAGATAAGCAACAGGCGGGGGGGCCAGCGCAGAGCAGGGCAACAGAAAGTGTAATGCGTTTTCCCTTTTCAAGCCAGCAGGAGGAGCGGCCCACACTGGATTCCGGCGCAACCATCGAGGAGCCATCTCTACAGTCGCAGCAGCGGCCGGCATTGCGGAGGAGCAACCGACTGCGTCGTTTCACCCCCTACATCACAACTTCGGTGGGGAGGGTGTAGTATGCGGACGGCAGTTCAAAGTTGCCGCGCTAACTGCGCGGCAAAGAGCGCCGGCAGCATGTTCCCGCCTCCGGCAGCGCGCAGCACAGAGCGTCGGCATCAGGCGCGCTGAGCTTCGTCAAGCGCGCCAAGGGTGTGCTCAGAAACCAGCCACGCCTGTTACCTGGGCTCCGCGCACTGGTGAACCGGCCAATCAGGGGAAGCCGCGGGAAGCCTTGCGCGGGAGCTGGCCCAAATAAAAGGACGCCGGCGGAGGATCACCGGCAGTAGAGCGCTCGGCGTGGTTTCAGCCAGATGGCAGATTGTTTTTTGTATATGAAGTTTTGTGGTAACTGTACATAGCGGCCGAGTTGGCCCAGATTTTTGTAAATAAATATTCTTATGGAAAGTGAGTGTTTTTGAGTTATAACACTATCTATTATCAGTTTACAAGATTATTGACACAATAATTCTTCTTATAAATATATAAAAGAAAGATTTGAAATTTTCACGTGAATGAAAGCGAAGCTGCGGCATCTGATAATAAATGGAATTTTCTAATCTTTAGATGTGTTTTTGAAGATGCAACAAGTGCACTTATAAGTCATGAAAAGTCTCTAGATTTTTTGCAAATAATAAAAGTTCCCATATAATTCACAATGAAAAATAAATAGTGAGATTTCTTGTTAATTATTTTTCTTGGATTTTTCAGTGAACATTGGATGAACACGGAAGAATTGTACAAGAGTTGAGACAAAAAAGTACAACACATGCAGTTTACAGAAAATGAAAAAATCCTTTCAGAATGTTCTTTCGTATTATTCAGTACTTATACTCTGAGGCAAAAGAAATTAGGGAGGTTTACAAATTCTGGAATAATACAATCACTATTCACTGTGAACACAGAGTTGAACGAATTTCTGAAAATGTAATTGAAATGACTTATATTTAGCAAGATTTTCCCAAGTACGTTGCAAAGGACTACAGCAGAAAATCGTAAGCTTCAGCTAAATTAACTTCATTTACATTTAAATTAAATTTAATTAAAATTTCATTTAAATTAATATAAATTTAAATTAAAATTTCATTTAAATTAAAATTTCATTTAAATTAAAATTTCATTTAAATTAAAATTTCATTTAAATTAAAATTTCTTTTAAATTAAAATAAATTGAAATTAAATTTAAATTAAAATAATTTTAAATTAAATTTAAATTAAAATAATTTTAAATTAAATTTAAATTAAAATAATTTTAAATTAAATTTAAATTAAAATAATTTTAAATTAAATTTAAATTAAAATAATTTTAAATTAAATTTAAATTGAAATAAATTTAAATTAAATTTAAGTTAAAATAAATTTAAATTAAATTCAAATTAAAATAAATTTAAATTAAATTCAAATTAAAATAAATTTAAATTAAATTCAAATTAAAATAAATTTAAATTAAATTTAAAATAAAAGCGCCGATTTCAAAAGTTAAATCTCATTATTATAATTTTGTTCGCTCTAATCAAGATAACATCGAATGCATCGATAACATTCAATTGACCACAGCAACTCCAATATCCAAACAACGGCATAAAAGACGACGCCACGGACACAGGAAGGCAGATATGCGTTTATTATTTTAATATATTCTTAAAGATAGCAGAGAACGGATGTCGGGAAATTTTTATTTTACAAATCGAACGATTACGGAATGGAATAGATTGCCTGCAAAAACCTTTGAACCCTTTCCTCAAAGTGTTCAACAGTTTAGGAAATTAATTTGGGGTATTATTAAGTAAATGAGGGAGAATAGTGGGTTATACAGCGATGCATAAGTGTTCTATTGTGAAGTGAGGTGTAGTGCAGTGTATAGCAGAGAAATAAATAAGGAAATGTGTGTGTTTGTGTGTTTTCTCTCTAATGTAATTTAATGTTTTATGAAGTCAGTTTTTATATTATTATCATTATTTTAACACTACTTTTATTATTTTACCATTATTATTACTACAATTAGTATATAATTTGCCAGTTATATTACCTTCTTCTTATTGTTGTTATTATCATTTTTATTATTATTATTATTATTGGTATTAGTTCTATGTTACTGAGAGACTCTGTATATTTATGTTTTTTGTAATAGCTGCCACCGGGTTATGCCCAATTGCAGTTTAAATAAATCTATCTATCTATCTAAAATTTAGTACTTATACTATAAAATCGACGATAAAAAATAAAGTGATAAAATTTTATGGCAACATATCTTTTAAAGAAAAAAATCACAAAATTTGGTTGAGTATAACGCTCAAATTTTGTTCTTATCGAAAACCCGGATTGTTTTAAAACTAAAGTTATTAAAATTCTGTAATTTTCAAAAAGTCAAAGGTTTTAATGGAAATCGAAAATGTACCTCACCTATAAATACACTATCTTCTATTCGCCCAAATAATATTTAAAAAATGTTTACTAACTTTCCAGAACAATTGGAAAGTTCACAGGGGCTTCATTTAGAGTACCTTTAAAACTAAAATATCTTGATAATCTTGTGAACGGCACGACTGAAACTTCCTCCTAACCTATTTACTATGTTTTGGCACACACAATTTTAATGTGACAGAGTTATATGTGACACATTCTTCCATCCATCCACATCAGAATTTTTGGGAACAAAATGATGTGTACCTGCTTCCCACCAGCAGTAATCTTAATAATCTTTTTAAGGTAACTAATTGATCATAGTTCTGACGTATGTAAGAAGTTAGACCTCAAAGAGACCTTAAAATTGATTTTATGACTGAGAATTTGAGATCGTATAGTTGAGGTGATTCCGACACTTGTAAGATGATTTAATATTTTACGTTGCTGCAGTGCCTCTGACAGGGAGGCCCTAGGTCCCAGTCCCGAAGGCGGCAGGATCTTCCACACTAGCTTGTCAGCTACGTGAATTCATCCGCTGTCTGAAAGACAATTCTAGCGGTCGGTTGCTCTGATGGTAGTTTTCCATGGTTTCCGGTCAACACCAGGGAAATGCCGGAGCAATACCCTAACAACCGGGCCAAGGACAGCGCGTGATCTTTCCTTTCCCTTCCTTGTCCTATCCTCACCCCTAAACACACATTAATTTTGCACTACACTACCACAGTTGTTAGGAGACCGGTTGGGAGCTTAGAGCTTGCTCTGGCTGTGACGGTGCTCGCTAGTGGGAGATACTTGTTTGAGGAAAACCCCGCTAGCCGATGGTAGGTCTCGTCTTCCAGTGGGGGAAGGTCATCGCCACCTACCGAGGAAAAATGCACTACACTTACGGGAATAGTGACCTTAGCAGTTGACACGTCCAGAATCACTAACAAACAACCTAACTTTACGTTTACCTCGACGATGAATTTCACTGTTCATAGCTCGCAGATATAATATTTCTATTCTAACAAAGCAATATCAATCTAGAACTAATAATGGAACAATAATGTAATATGAAAAATACAGTTTTATTTTCCAAAGAGAACCATTCAATCAAGTTCATTTGGGAAGAGTAATATAAATGTAAGTTTTTCCACGATAACCAACTAATATTTGAGGTTCGTGAAAATGTATTATTAAATGAAACGACGTTCAATGTGAACGGTTTCACTGACAAATAATTGTTGCATAATTGGAGCATAATACGAACCACGTGTATAATTACTGGATTCACAATAATGTAATTCTTGAAAAACAAAATGTTCATTAAAATATTTCATCCATCTAAACCGTCATTTAACTGGATCTCCCTGACATAAACAACACTTTTATTCACTTCTGAATTAAAATATTTTATTTCACTTTAGGAGTTTTAATTCACTTCTTCTAAAACATTATTACATCAAAGTACACAATTAATGCATTTGAATTATGTATCCATGATAATAAAGAAGCAAACAATGAAATGACGACTATGGTTAGTGCTACAATAATATCTATAATAATATAATATATACGCGATACTTTATACACGATGAAGTTTTGAAAAATGTGGAAATGAATAAAATAACGTATGTTGCTCGAGAGTATCAACTCTCGAGCCTCATACATCATTTTCTCCATTTCCAACCATTTTATTCGCTCTTGAAAATTAGCCCCCCCGGCTCCAAATGTTGCCTCGGAGGTCAATCTTTTCGTGAAATCAATGTTAATTTACTTCTTTATATGATACATTGTTATTAATATAAGTATATAATAGATGAAAGGTACTATACAACAGAAAAAAAGAAAAAAATTGTATGCGGCTCCGCCACGAAAGTACAAAATCTCGTGGTCTCTCTGTTTTAAGGATCATTAGCTGTTCTCGCAAAAACACTTTTACCCTTAAAAATGAAACTGTTTTGTCCTCTCTTCTCGACTGGTCTCTTTGAGGTCTCTATTACTTAGTTAATTACTTATTGATGTTTGTTGTCATAGTGAATAACTTATAAGATGAAGAGATGTATAGATTGTTAAAATACAATAAAATCTGACTATCAGAGAAATACAAATTGTGTATAACTTAATAATACACATAGATCATTCAAAATGGTTCCTTGTTGAAAAATTTTCCTTTCAAAATTGTTTAATTTCATTTATATTATTGTTCTCTGAAAATTTCGAAAGTTTCAAAGTTTGAGATACTGGATAAAATTCAAAATTTTCAAAATTAGAGTTCATTTAGGATAAGTTTTTGCTTCGTCACTCTAACAAACATTGGCAATTCTATTTCGTGTAATTACCGCTTCGCTCTTAACTGACACTGTACTTTCATTCACAAACTACGTACTTAAGACCTGCTTATTATTAATTAAGTGTATATTCCTTGGGGAATAGGTTGTAGATCATCCCACTAAGGTTAAAAATAAATATTTTTTATTTGAATGAGCCACACCAAAGTGAAACATGCGCGCCCTACCGTAGTCAACATACTAGCCACTACTCCCGCCATCTGGCTGCATTGGAGCGCGGCTGAGAAGTCACTTCTGCTCTCCACTACGAGAGCGCAGCAGTAGCCGTTACCGCAGTCTTTCGTGTGCCTCGAAAACCAAGTTTCGCCTTGTGTTACTAGATGCCTCTGTAGGTACTGTCATGTTACGTCGAATTACCGCGAATCACAAGCAACCAAAATTTATGGCAATTGAATTTAAATAATGTATTATTCCTTCACGGTTATATTGAACTTAACGTTCACTGATCAACGTAAATTAACAACGATAATATTCTTAATTACTGAATAGAAGTGCATTTTCAAACCATTATTTTTTATTTTAAAACACTGCACAAACAATAGGAAACAAACTATATCTTCATAGACAAAGTAAAATTTCAAACAATAGGCTAATAACTACAAATAGTCAAGTTGTAAATGTGGCAGAGTAATTGAATAAATTATAATATTAAAAGTTGAATTAAGTATTCTTTATCGTTTTGAGACAATAAAAGTTCGTAGTTTTTCAGAAGAAAATTTTATTTGCTATGAATATATTTAACACAACGTTTCGCCTAAATGTTAACGAATATTACATTTACGCCAAATGTGTTACAAACCCGAGAAAGATCGCCTCGGTTGACAACATATTAGGAGTAACACTCAACCACACTATTTTTTAGAAAGAATATTTAGAAAATTTTAACTTTATTATTTTTAGTAATTTTCACTCATTGCACAATTTTGTAACTAGTAGTTGGTAAATAACAAAATACCAATCATTTTTTTAAGTTTCAATTATAAAAATTAAAGATAATTTCAATAACTTGTCTCAATACAACATACCGAACAGTCACACCTTCTCCAAAGTTTGTTGAACTTAAAAGGAGTGTTTTAGGCAGGAAATTTCAATTCAGGTGTGGTCACAAAACTTAGGAGTGTGGTAAGCCGTAATGTACTTCAAGAACACATAACATGTGTAGTTCTCGGGTTGATTTTTTTGGCGCCTGAAATGTCCATTTTTTTTACCCTTTTCGAAGTAAACCAACTACCGCTGTGCTGTTGGACCATTGGCAGACCATGCTTACTATGTTTATCAAGAACTTTCATTCGCCGTTGATTTTCCACTTATATATATCACTTAAGAAATATTTTACTTTGACGTATCTCATTTCCCAGGAGGTATTGCAATGTGTCTCTGAAAGGATGACGGCGAAAGTTCTTTTGAAACATTGCAATTTTTACGTTACGTTTTTTGGATACACCACGTTTCAGCCGTGATGTATCCAAAAAAATAAATAAATAAAAGGAAAAAAATAAAATAAAATACTTTCCACGTATCTTGAATAAAGATGCTTCGTTTACTGCTCGCCTATTAGTTCTCGTTGCATCCATATGGATAAGCCTTGCGTATGTTCAAACTTGTGTTTTCCACTCTTCTTCCGGCCCGAATCTGAGAGAAAAGATTGTTCCAACTTGCTTTTGTTGCTTTACGGCATATTATTCTTTCTCAGTTGTTTATCTGCGTTTGCCGAAGCAGAACATCGGTTTAAAAATGGAAGAACGGTTTGACGTTCACCTTCTGCGTTCTACTTGTATTTTGAGGTAAGTAATTTGAAAGTAATTTTTTCTGAAATTATTGTTTCGTAACTTTGCTCTAGAGATGTATTGAAAATATATCCTTACCATTGTTAGTGAAAACTCACTTACAGTTTGTAGGAAATAATCTGATTTTGCTCCACACTACTGTATGGGTGAAAAAGGGCCTACCGCAGCCATGATTTTTTCTGTTATGACCGGGTATTTCACTTTACGAGGCATTTGATCTGTTGAAAAGTGATTTGCCTGGCGATATTTTACCAGCTACGTTTGTGGAGCCACCTAACCCAGCAAGCAGTTCAAACTATTGAAAAATCAGGAAACGAAAGTGAGGAAGGAGATATTAGATGTCTGTCAGGGAGACAAATACGCGTTCCGGCCGAAATTGTTCTCCTGACAAGCGCACACATGTGTGCCTAGTCCTCTTAGCTCACCACCTAATTTTCAGTCCCATCGTCAAAAAAATGTGACAAGAGAATGAAGAATCGACTACGAAAAGTAAATACCGTTCCGGAATACATCAATGGGGATTTTGAACAAAAAGAAATTTCGGCATCAATTGATGTCCCTGACAATTTAAATATTTCTTGTGTTTAGATATTGGAAACATTTTTCAATGATAAAAGAAAGGAGACTGAAATACATTCTGTTTAGGAACCTATAATATTTAGTTGAAATATGGTGCGTAAATTCATGTGATACCTTTTGAACTTTGATAAGCACCAGGGTAAAAATGTCAGGATACCAGAAGAATATAGCATTGGCAAATCAGCATCGCCAGCAGTAAGAATGTTGAATGATGAATTGAAAAATAATATTTCAATATTACCATTGAATTTTTTCATTGATAATCTATTTAGTGGAGTGTACTTGAATTGACTGTTAAAAGAAAAGTTTATTCTACAACTGGAACCTTCCGACAAAACCATATTCCAATTGTGAAAGAAACCGTGCAAAAGAATGTAGGGAAAGAAGAGGAGTAGGATTTTCTCCACTTCTGTCAATACTAACATGTATGACAGTAACAAGGTATAAACGTTGACAGAAAAAAGGATTTCAGAAAGATGCCTAGAGGATCGAGTGAACAATTTATTGAGAATTAAGAATATTATTCACCAGATGGAAAGATAATGGAGTAGTTGCAATAGGCTCGAGTGATTTTGGTTTATTACCTCTTTCATCAGAACAAATGTTTTCCCAAGAAGCTGGAAAAAATATTGTTTCCCGTCTATATTCCATCACTGTATACGAATGAAGGAATGGGTGGGACTGATCTAATGAACAACAATATTTGCATATGTACAATTGGTATGCGTAGCAAATAAAAGTGGTAGCCTATATTCACCTGGTTAATTGATGTCATCTTTTCAGAAGGCCTGGATTATATACAGAAAGGAGGAAATTTAACAATTGGAATTCAGGCGCCAAATTGCGCCAACATACCTCACTAAATAAAATACACAACGGCAGTATCCAGGACCCGGCGGAATCCGGCCATCTGGTGGCAGAGTTCCAGTGGATATTAGATATGATAATTTAGAACATTATGTCGTCAGTACATCAGATAAAAAAAAAGGTTGCAGAAAAGAAAATTTTAATTTGAGTGTACGTACAATGTGTAATAAATGCAATGCAGTTTCTATGTTGACTGTTTTCTGTCATTTCTTAGTCACTGAAAACGCACTACAATTATTTTTTTATAAACAGTATATAACGTTTCTTATTAGTTTTGTTCAAATAAATTTATATATTTTTCATAGTTTACAACTAAATTAAAATCAAATATTATATTTTTCATTTTTTTCTGTGTTCTCGAAGCTAAGTAAAGAAACTGACAAAATATCAGATACAATTTTTGGCAAAAATAGTTATGGGAACTACACGTAATTCCCTAGAGATTTTGTGTTTTTGTTCACCATCTGTATAAGATCAAATTTAAATAATGTAAATTCTGTACACATCCAAAAATTCTGCAATTCTATATATTTTTATTTACTGACGAAAAACCGATTTCATATTTCTGTTTAATACTTTCATAACAAACTGGTAGCAAAATAACTGTAAATTAATGTAAACCAATGTACGTAAATTACAGTGGTCGTTCATGACCAGAGCAGTTGTATTGCCACCTGAAATAAATAAATTTTAAAAAATAATTCTTTGGAAGATTTAGATTTTCCTATTCCTCGAATGTGCCACCGGCAGGCCACCAATATTAATTTTGGATGAGACCACAGTTTCAGTGTACGACTATGAATGGGTATTAACATTTTCTTTTGGACTTGTAACGTTTGAACCGACAATCACAAGTACGTCATCGACTTTCCGTCTATTGCTTCTTCTAATGAGAAAATTAAAGAATTTCTCAAAAACAAAAAATTAAAATTTAATCACAAAACTTACATTTTCCTGTTTGACAACTTAACTACTTTTAAACACTCAGAAGTTATCACTGCTAATGTCTTCAGCAAATAATGCAAATAATTGCCTAAAACCCACAACCCGGGGAACTGAGAAACTCCCAATCTCGTCTTCACGAGCTCAGGATGCATTTTGCTTATCTGACCATGGTCTTTTCACATGATACTCCCTTGTTAGGTGCAAACATATGAGAATAATAACCACCCAACTACAAGGAGAGTGTCTGACCTTACAGCATGAGGTGAAGTATTTAAACTTTCCTGAGGTTGTGGTAGTTAAAAATTTGGAATGAAATTCCACGTATCAATGGGATTAGCGAAAACCCTCCTTGGAATGTTGTTCCTTGTCTATTTATTTTGAACGTATTAATTTTCGAAATAATTTATAACAAATGTGGGAAATTATATTCGGTTTAATTTGTACAACAACGATATTGTGATAGTCGGCAAAAATGAAGGCCTATTATCACTCAATTATAATAATTTTTTTTCGAACATCCCCAGCTTCCTCAAAACGATACATTTCTCACAAAACCCACGAAAACAGTTTGCCAGGGTAAATGTTTTACCTCTTAAATTTGGAGATTTATGTCGCATACAGAAATAAAAGTTCAAAAGAGGAAGAGGTTCAGTTCAAAATTTGGGAGAAGTTAATGAATATAAATATTTGTCGATAATAATTTAACTGATTTACCAAGAGAATGCAAGATAACCAAAAGAGAGATGATACCAGAATTACCGCCCCGGGTGACAATCTGTAGCGATGCCACTGGTTCATACGCTCCTCACTTTTAACTTCAAATATTTCCATATCTGTCTTGAATCATATTTTCTCGCATCACGACTAAACTATTACTCATGAGTAAAATGATATTGTACTCTCTTATATTATAAATTACTATTGTACATTCGTTACGTTGTTTCACGGCAAGTTCACATTTCACGTATTTTAGAAAATTTAGTACAGTTTTGTGTCGTCAGAAAAGCCTTCTCAAAATTTCCGGTAACATGTGAATACGTTTCACTGGTCTGCAGAGAAAGTCCATTACAATTGTTTCTGATTGTTTTCAATAAAATTTGAATTTAAATATCTTGAAGCAATTTGAAGAATTTTCATCTGTCAAATTTGTCAAATCATTGAAATCAAACAACGAGATTTGTAAGAGACTGTTTAACTGATGGAGGACCGGTTTTTACTCCTGTACGATGGAATGGGATGACATAAAAAATAAAGAAGGTTACCTACAAATAATGAAAACTATGGTTTGGTCACAAGAATAATTATTGTGGAAAATATTTTTAATGTTCTGTTATATTGACCTCCAATTTCTTGTTATGTGGGGTAATAGATCCCAGCGTATTAATTTTTAATAGACAGGCATCGAGTTTGACTTTTTCGGAGATTATTTTAAAAATTGAATAAATGATTATCAACCTTAAAATTAATTTATTATCTGAATGAATCTATGTTTAAATCAAGGCCATAAGTTAAATTAGTTCAAAGTAATATTAAATCATCAGACCGTTAAGATACCATATAATATAGCGGCTTTTGTCTTAGAATATGAAATAAATACATATTCATGAAGGTAAAAATGTAGCCATATTTTCGTACCATAATTTAGTGGGATACAACTCGAGAACAAGTTATCATGAAAAAGTCAGCTGTACAATTTGTAAACTAGTATGTTATAAGGACTTTTCGAGAAGAAATTATCCACACTTGCTTTTCAAATTTACACGAACGCCAAGGTTGAACAAATGAGAAACTTTTCTACATAAATTCCTTCCTGATATTGTTAAATTTATTTCGGAATCCTTCAACACTTCAAGACTTTTGACGTTATTAGTCAATATTTTCATTGTACTGAGGATACATCAGTCTACCATAGTTATATCAGGGCACAAGTACACTTTCATGAGTTTATATTTTAATTTCTATTCAGTTCCTATTTATTTTTATGACTTATAATAATTTAGCAAAGAGCGATATACCACATTTAGTGAACAGTTTATTATAATCACTTATGTTTATATCCTTACTACCAGCTATTCATGGAGGGTTCATGCAGCCTTTCGGGTAGCGCGTCGGTATTCTGGATGACCAAAGTTAACGTTCTTTTCTGGATTTGTGCGTTAGCAATCAGTCTTGGGAATTCTTTTAACTATCTATAATTTATTTACACATGTGATTGAATCGCCTCCCCACACTGTACACGGGGCGAGCGACGACGGGAGAATCAATGATTTGTAAATTGTTACTGTTCTCCATTCTTAAGTTGGAGTTTCTCTTTATTAATGGGTAAAGGTTCATACTTTTTTAATATATTCTGTTTGCAGTATCTGCTATGTGGTTCTTCCTTGTTAATCTTGTATTTGACAAATTGGTTATTGTTTAGAAGGGTACCAGTTTAGAAGTTAAAACTGATGGGGTGTAATTCTTTTGAGCGAGAATATTTAGCTTGTGATTTGTTTGGAATTTTCTGAATAATTATCCGTTTATTAGTCCATTTAGTTAAGATCTTTATATTCTTTGGCAAATATTCTAGGGCAATGACCAATTCTTGATGGTGGGGAAAGAGGGCAGTGTCGTCTGTGAATGAGGCTGCTATCGGTCTATTCTGAAAAGTTCGTAAGGTACATTTCAAAGTTTTCAATGAGATTTTGCAGATATTTGATGATGCTGACGGATTTTATACACTACTCTTGCCGGCAAGACACAGTCAAATCCTTTAGTTACATCCAGAAATGTAGCTACCGTTTGCTTTTTCTTAGGAAAACCGTTAATCTTAAAATTAGGTGTTCAGTCGAGTTATTTAGTATAAAACTTAACGGGTAGTGCCTACCAACACAGTGCATGCAAATGACAAAAAATATTAATTAAATACAGCCTAAAATTAGTTTATTCTGTTATATAAAGATTTTTGTGCATTTTGAAATGACTGCAAAATATCTCAGGCGATTCGTTATTACCTACCTCAATAGCGGGAAAAATAATATAACTAAAGTGTACCCAATTATTTTATTACAGAGTTCAACTATACATGGCTGCGTATTCGCAACAAACTTAAAGAATTGTGTTATTAGATAATTTAATACGCTGCTCAGTAGATCAGCGGCGGGTTAAAATGTTCCAAATATTCTGGTATCAGTATCTATCGGACAATGATGGAATAAGTTTTAAAAGAACACATTACGCTGCAACATTTCTGTGACATTAAATTCATAATTTCGTTCACTGTTACGTACCAGACTGGCTGTGATTACCTCTGAGCCAGCATTGCCTCTGATTATGCAGCGATACTAAACGAGAAAACCTAGAATTCAAGACGTTGGTGACGAATTATCGGTACTACCTGCATAGCTCGGTCGAATTCAGCCGCTATCTGGAGGCTAAGAAATCATTAGATCTCAGCCTGATGTAACTTTCATATGAAAGTACTTTCATATGTAACTTTCATATGATCCGTGAATCATGAAAGGCGCCAACGGAAAGAAAATATAATTGATTCATTATTCTTATCATTATCATTATTACTAATACTTATTATAATTTTGCCGAAGCAATTTCTGGAGTTTGTTGAATCATGTGCTCGTCAATGGATGTTGTCTGGTATCGTCCCCTGTGTATCAAATTTTACAGACGACTTTCAAAAGCAGAAGAATTTTAGTACATTTGTAGCATCTTGACCTTAGGAACTATAAATTACATTTCATTCGACGTTAGAATCTCAAAACGCAGCTTAAAAACATTTAGTGCGCTGGTGACATACCTTACGGGCTATAACAATATGAAGTTGTACTAAAGCACAAAACGACGTTTCATATGATCGATCATAGATTCATGGAAGCTGTACCCAAGAGTGAGTCACTTGATGTTCCTTTACATCTTTTCTGTGGTCATTCTTTACGTCTTTTCTTGCTTTATAATCTTACAAATGCGCGTTTCGTGATTTAGAAATGCAGTTTCTCTTTATTGTGTTCAACACTTCAAATCAATTTCGGACCCCGACATCTTCCAATCACAGAAATCAAGTCTTTATATCTTCACACTGCGCGTTGCTGCATATACACTGTGTATTTTTTTCGCGCTACCTAAAGCAATATGAAATGTAAAGAGTATTTATATCTCACGTACACGACTTTGACGAGTTTCATACATTCCTAGCAAAACCCACAGGAAAATCTATAAAAGTATTGGTTATTAATAACATTAAATGAATCACAATGAGTGAAAGAAAAAAGTAATACCATTATTTGGAATCAACAATCATCATAATTCAATCGATTGCACGTTTCCTTCAAAACATTCTGTAAGCTCGTCATCGCCTTCCATTCCATACATTGTAAATGTCTGGCCTGGAAATAAAAAATTGAAAGCTTCGGCTCTACGTAGTCCTACACCATATTGCACTACAAATGTAAGATACTACGAACTACAAAACTCATTACAATCTTACTACAAACTTACTTCAAAAGTAAGATATAATTCTATTTCTTTATTAATCACCTCCTGTTCGGCATTACTGACTTTCAGGGATGTTAACATATTACATATTAATGGTTTGTCACTCATTATCATGCTAATTGTCCTGATCGTACTAACATACTCGCCACACCGAGCATTACAGTTTGAGCGAGTAGTATGGTACTGATGTAACAAAGGATCCGTACTATGTGGTTTGCTCTGCATCAAGGAATTTTGGATTCAAGCCTTAGTTTCTTATTTCCCAGAATGAACTCGATGTGGCATTGAAGTATCTAGAGCCAAGCCCTTCAATTTCCATTTTAGTTATTACAATTTTCTTCTTTATTTCAATCTACTTTCTGCCAGTTATTTCGATATCAAAATGCTGGCAATGTATTTACTTTTGTTTTGCGATAAACGAGTTTTTTTACGTGTTCGAATACTACAAAACGGGCCAGACTCAATAAGCTGTTAACAATGTTTCAACTCTTCGTTGGAATGTACACGAGAGTGAATCCTAAGCAGATTAAAATGTAGATAAAAGTAAAAAATAAGAGCACATCATCATAAATATGTATCAGTACTAGCAGTACAAAAGTATCAATTACCTACGGCTTTCAAGTTTACCTTCATGATCAAATTGCCAAATCTTTGATCACGAACCACTAGTAGCTCGCGAGAGAATTTTACTTTCTCGCTAAGGAGTACAGAGAAAGTTATGTAATGCTGCGCGAAAAAACAGCAAATTTTCGGCAGAAAACCTCTTTACTAGAGGATGCTGGTAACGAAAACTTGCGAAAATTCGGTCCGAAATTTGAAAAAAAAATTGTCTCAAACGTGGTGTAGCCAAAATCCATGTTTTGTGGGACCTTGATACCCAGATATCGAATGTCAGCGAAACATCTGTCCGTCCATAAGTGAACAACTTTAGCGGCTAAATCTTTTAGCCGTTTTTCTCCAAAATTGATATTTCCCAATCGATCTGACTAATGTCACGGCCCCTTGAATTCGAAACAGATATTTCAATTTTGGGGGTACTTTACATGACGTCCCTAGGACAATTTCAAAATTTTCAAAAAAATGGTTAATCGTTTTTTATTATTTTTTGTGGATAGTTTAAGAGAATGGTGTAAATCTCATGTTCGTTGAGAACTGTGATTTTTCAAAAATTGCAAAAAGTGAATTTTTTTTTCGAAATCTTCCTACAACGAAAATATTAAAGATTTTTTCCTTAATGAAATCTGTTCCTTAAAGATATATTTTGAAATAAGGTCTGGAAATGAAAATTTGAGTACTTTTCGCGTAATTTAGCGTCAAAGTACTGGCAAGAAAGTACGTGCTGTTTAAGCACCACTAGTTTATTAGATGTTTCGGTAATTTTCGGTGTCACGGTGAGGATGTCTAACATGGAGTTGCTCCACTGAGCTTAGACAGATGTCTCACGAAAACAGTAGCTTACATACTCCGCCGTAACTGTCACTGTCAGTCTCATAAATGACTGTGAGAGCTTGAGTTCCTTATGTTTTGCGTGTGTACATCAGTCAATTATTGATATGGATGGTGTGATAGTTTGAGATTTCATTTCTGTCCTGGTACCTTTAGGTAGCTCATAGTAAGTTTGAAAATCGATACCTTTGCTCAGAATCAGCATTTGGCGATCCATCTTCTAGATTATTACCAAGACATACATTTTTTGTAGGGTTTCTAATAAAAGGTAGTCTTAGTAGTTGGACATAGTCACAGTAGCTGGACATATGTACGAATATGTACCCATATTGCTGAACAGGAATTTTTACTACAGAGAACTGATCGGCGCGGCGGTAACAACTACGAGGTAACGTGTTTCTGGGTTGTGTCCATTAAGATCAAAACCAACTCAACATGTTATATTCACTGACAAGTAACATGCAACTTATCAAAATCCGACATTGTGTGTCTGTGTAATGAGTATAAATCTGAACTTTTCGCAGTGCATTTTACACGCTGTAATTAAAACACTTTAATTGTTACACCGCTACACTAGAAACATGTACTACTGCGATTAATTAGCTACAGCCATCGTAGCACAAAATACGAATGGATGTTCCACACATGTTTTAGCGAAATTTCACGCGTCAGTATAATTTTTCGACAGTAATAAAAGACATGTTCTGCACGCCAATTCATCGTCATTACACAACAGAGTTACATCGCCACACGCCAAAACGATGTTTGAGTCTGGATTAGGCTTAGCCCCATTCCCAACTTTACAGCTGTAGTAAGAACGCATAACCTCGGAGAGATATCAGATGGATGCACTTTACTTTTCTGATCTATTGTTCTATGTGCTCATAGTCTCTGGGTTTAACATGTTTATTACTTGCCTCCCGCATCCACCCCCGGGCAAATAGAGGTCATGCACGCACGCAAGTACAGGGAAGCAAAGATGAAACCTGAATAGCAGCATTAATGACGAAATATGCTCATTATTCTTTTGAAGTCTGAATGAATTGTAAAATTGTTACATGCGAGTTCTATTATCTGCAATTTCAGTTAGTTTTTTAGCAGCCTTGATATGAGGAAGCTACTCGTAAGCCACTCAGAATAATTCAATAATATTAAAAATAGGAGCGACAATTAATGTAAAACAACTAGCATATATCTCAGAATTATATAATTCATTGTGATATGAACTGGTATATGATTACACTTTCGGACTTCACCCAGACGTCATACAGACATTAGTTACAATTTTTGCTTTTAACAATGCATTGGGAAAATTAATATAACTCTTCTTTGTAAGTTATTGCAGCGTTTGCTTTTTTACGGAAAATGGCTAATGAATTATCTGTATAGAAGATCAAACAATATTTTTTCCTTTGATACAACACTTGTATAAATTCTTAATATCTACTTTTTGATAATATTTACTTCCTGTAATGTGGCATGAAAATCAATTTAATTAATACTTCTTGATCAAGAATTTTATTTCAATGAATTTTCTTCTCCCAAAACATTCAACCCAGAACTTTAGCCAAGAATACACCTGGGATTTTACTACGCGCATGATTTGTTCCACGGGTTCGTGAAGGGAGATATTTTGTCAAGCCATTCCATCTCCTTGTGAAACTACAAATGCACAAATTAATTAATCTAGCAGGTTTTCTACGTCGTTGTCCCAAACGGATATTTTCAATGACATAAAGAAAAGTGTCAGGAAACAACCAATGCAATAAGTAGACATTACATGCCGGATAACATCAGCCTCAGGGTTCAATTAATTTCGGTAATAGGAATATAAGCAGTTTAATGAAGTTTCCCCGCCCACAAAGAAAACGCAAATCAATTCACCAATTTCGAGTTAATTAAGTAATCTTCTACAATCAACCCAGTTATCTCAGCACGGAGGATCTTGCCTGGGTGGTCGTGCGTGCAAGAGGCAGATAATGCAAGAGGGCGGATTGGCTCTCCTTCCGCCCACAAGGACGTGGTATAACTCCACAATTCCATTCCCCAAAACCCCATTCCAAAAAACTTCATTGATGTTGGTAATATTATATTTACTCTCTATTCTTTAAGATATATTGCGTTACATTCTATTCAGATTGATTCTACTGCAAACACGTTTTATTTATCCGGTTATCATATGTAAATATTTTATCGTCGTATTACATATGAGCAAATACGAAGTACAAGCAGTCAGCTTGGAGTGGAACACTGGACAGTCTCCTGTTTAAGCTCTGAAATATCATTGAAGAGAAAAGAGAAATATTGGAAGGCCAGGAAAGGGATGGCATAGAGCTGGAACATGCAACATGTCTAATCAGCGTTATTTTTAGACTTCATGATCATGACACACATCTTTCAATCAACTATTAAAATAACAGACTCTCTACCTCCTTTGTTTCTAATTAATTCTCAACTTCAAAGTTTTCGATTGTCCGATGTTTCTAACAACCATACCTAATAAATATGTTGTATCATTGCCGTCCATCACGAGGTTTAAACTTAAACTTAAATGATTATTTCCGTAATCATGTTGATCACATTGTGGTCCTTCCGCAATGCGTTCACTGCATTTCTCCAACAACATTCAGTACAGACGCTCGACAGCTGCGCTATTTCTTCGATTAAAGTTGTCTTCTGAATGCGGGGTGAGCGTATTCTACTACTAATGTGAACGCATGTAAACAATATTACTGTACCATTAACAAACCATCGGAAGAGTAGAGAACAACGAGTAATCAATATTCAGAATTTAATACATTACTCTAACTTTCAATCATCGTCCTTCTACTATCGTGTAACGTGAAGCGAGCTCATTTTTATGATTTACTGTAAATTCCGAATGAAATGCACGCCTACAATTAGTTTATTTTCATAAGAAAGTAGATAATCAGGCGGCAGATTAACTCATTTATTCACGTATCCTGAGATATCTAGATATACACGTTAGTTCTTCCTGAATTAATTACAACCCTCTTGGTCTACATTCTGATGAAAATGCTCGTCTCCCAACAATACTGGACGCTTCGTTAACCTATACACACCGGCAGGCCATTTACCGCCGCAACTTGACTTGTAGTAGGCCGTATACGACACTCGTTACGTTCACGCTCGCCGCTGTTCTATTTTTCTCGCCGGCCATTTTATGGCGAATTCATGGCTGCGCATCCAGGTGGCTTTGGAGGCGTAATTAGAGGCCGTGCCGGCGCCCACGGGGTCTCTAGCAGCCCTGTAAAACCGAGTCCTTCGCCTGAACGAGAGATTGCTCTAGAAATACCTGTTATCCGAGTTTTCCGCGCGGTAATGAGACAATGTTTTAAACGCCTTTCGCGGCCCCGTACGAGAGTAAATTAAATAGGCAGTTTAGGGATGCAGAAGATCATAAAATCAGATAGGCGTTTCGCAGTTCGCGTGCGCTCGGGGGCCGCCATGTTGGTGTGGTCGCGTTCGGGCCCTCGGGCTGCCGAGCTTTTCGGGATGTTTCGCCGAAAAGGAACAGAGGCTGAACAGAATTTGAGTCTCATGTTTATTACTTTATTCACACGTAGATGTAGTTTGGGAAATATTCGTGTCGTAGTTTCTGAGGAAACACGCTGTTTTTGAGATTCTACAAAGTGCGTGAAGAAATGGAAACAAGTTTAAATTTTGTGGAACACGTTTCTTAGAGGAAGAATCAGCTTTCATTCCAACGACCCAGCATTTAACAACTTTTAAATAAGAGGATCGCGTCAACAAATGAGAGCCTAGGCATGTGTTGTTTTCTATTTAGAGATTGGTGCTTCATTTTCCAGACTGAATCAGAAATTATGGGAGTAATACATTAAGGTACTTCACCATTGAGTTATCAACGCTGAGTTTGAATGTAACTAATTTATCCGTGAAATAGTTGCCTGAGAAACATTTTGGCTCGTCTCCATGTTGTTCACTAGGCACAAAAATTTTGGGAGTTAGAATGCCTTGAAATTCAAAATATTCCGACATATGCATGAGAGTGAAGAATTATTAATCAAAAACATTTAAAAATAAAATAGATAAAAATATACTTCTATTACAAATATTTCTGCAAACTTCATAAACTTATTCTATCTTAAACAAATGAATTGCAACATTTTGCAAGTGAGAAAACTGATTATTAGTTTTCTCGTGAACACACACTTACCCGTTTTCAACTATTAAGCAGAAATGGACATTACCATAAGGTAAGAATATAACTTTAATGTGAAAATTGAATATATGTGAGAAAATTATTACAAATAAAAATAAAGGCAAAGTATCAGTACCGGGTGGAAACATTCGCTTTTCAACCAAAAAACTCAACTAAAATACATATAATTATACGTATTATAGATATTTTTCATTTGTATTACCGGGAGAGATGGCTTAGGTCATCAACTGATGTCACTGCAGTCCCTCTGACCGGGTTCGAGTCCCGGCCATGACAGGATTTAGAACACTAGTTTATCAGCTAGATCAAATTCAGTCGCTGTCTGGAGGAGAATTCTGCCGGCTGCTCTGATCCATAGTTTTTCGTGGTTTCTCCGATAAACACGGGGCGAATGCCATTGCAGGAAAAACGGGCCTCGGACCGCGCGCGATATTTCCTACCTCTTCCTTGTTCTATCCTCAACCCTAACTTTCACACCCTGATACTTGCATGCACTACACTATCACGAATGCCGGGATACAGGTTGGGAGCTTACAGCTTGTCCCGGCTGGGACGGTGCCCCGCTGGTGGGAGATACCTGGTTGAAGGAAAACCGGCGCTGGATCTCGCCATCCAGCCGGGGAAGATCACTGCCACCTCCATTGCCACCTGCCAAGCAAAAACATGCGCTACACTTGCGAGACTAATGACCCTAGTAGTTGACGTGCCCGGAATCACTAACAATCAATCAATCATTTGAATCGTTACTCTTATGAACATGATTGATACGAAATTTTCTTGCATTACAGTGCTCTTGTACAGCGTGAAGCACTATTCAGTATGAACCCGTTTTCGAGCCTCTGTACATGTGCCCAATGTGACTTTACAATAGATTTACATCGAAACAGGAAACGCCATCTGAATTATTGTATTTAATCACATGACTTACATCGTGTACGATTTAAGTCACATAAGCAAATGCAATGTCATCTGTTCCCAAATGAGCGGCAGAGGGTGCAGCTGTATGTAACCAAGATGCAATTCTAGACGAACAAATGCGAAAGATGATTATGCAGCATTATGGATATTTAACGTTCAAAGGGCACCCCTTCGTCACAGATCTGAAGTAGTACCGCTTACCGAAATCTTCAAATGAACGTAATGCAAAATGCGTTTAAAAATTTAAATGATTTTGATCAAGTAGTTGCCTCTGACGTGCATCAACCGTGTTACAATAGCAAAATATCTCTATTAACTGCAAATGCGACAGCGAGAATAATTTGTGCGGGAATTGCAAATCATTGACCGTAAGCGGCCATTGACAGCCATAATGGCAAACAATTGACTGCAAGCGGCGGCGAGCGGGGCGTTGACGGGCGTACAACGTCATGACAGCTGTCAATGTTTCACAAATCTGGTAAGGCGGTCAGGGCGGTCAGAGCCGTCAGGCCAAAGGGCAGACTATTGACCTTCAAATAGTACGTTAGATACGCCTACGGCACGCTGGAACTTCTTGAACTCTGTCCTGTCCATTGGCTCGACAGCCCGCTACGGGTCTTGGCCGACCAGCGGTGACCCAGCCTCTCGGCCATGGGATAAGGGTTCGTGTGGTTTGCACGAAGACATCCCTTCACCGTATATACTGGTATTCTTAACCTTAGGGTGGACTACTTCATCGTCACACAGCAATAGATACTGGCACATTCGTAAGGAAAGCGCACAGTTATTATTTACCCGGCCGGGAATCGAACCCGGGGTTGCGCCGTGGAAAGGGAAATTGCTAACCAATTAGCTCAAGGGGGCCTTTTTGATCTCTAGCTCGATGAAATCGAAACGGCAGTGTCACGTGATTTGCAGTGCTTTAGTTCACGGCATTATAAACGGGTTGAATCTTCTTACAATCAGAAAAGTATTTATCCTGAGATTTCTCAGGGTGACAACTGTTGCTACAGTTGCTTCTCTAATCGGGAGGTCCTGGGCACCGTCTCGACAGTGGCGGATTTTCGACTCTGGGTGGATTATATTCAGCCGCTATCTGGGAGAGAATTCTAGCAGTCGGCAGCTCCGACCGACAGTTTTCCGTGGTTTCTTCGATCAATACCAGGGGAATGTCGGAGCATAACCTTAACAAACGGAACCGCGGACTGTGCGAGATCATTCCTTCCTCATTTTTGTCTTCTCCCCTCCCATTACACGTACACACACACTTACTTGCACTACAGTAACATATGTCAGGAGACACGTCGGGGAGCTCAGACCACTGTTGGGGCGCTGTTTCGTTGGCGGAGACACATGGAGGGGAAAACCCCGCCAGAAGACGTGAAGGTAGGCGCCTTATATCAAGTTCTAGCGGGAGAGAAACACAGCCACCTCTCGGAACATAGCATGCAATAATCATATGGGACTGCTACAGCAATTGACGCGCTCAGTAACAAAATAATTAACTCCGACGTTTGGCTATCCCTGAGCCATACTATCCAGAACTGACAACACACATACGAAACTTCTCACTTCGCTCATTCTATCACCTTCCGGTGCTGCCGCACTCCCTCAATCCTTCCTGCTTCTCAATCCCATCCAGTCATCATTCTCTCTCCCCTCCCTCAACTCTTAGCAGCAGCATCTCACTGTCCCAGCTTCCCCGCACCCCGCACACCCCTCGTCTCCTCACCTCAGCCAACATTAATTTCCCGGGCCGTACTAATTACGTTTTTGCCGCGTCGGGCATGAGTCAGCGGTTACGCGATCAAATTCGCCGCCCCGCCAGCCTCCCGCCCCCGCCGGAGGTGAAGCCTTTTGTTTTTAGCCGGCGGCTGCGCGGGAGGCGGCATCAGCGGCGGCGGCGGCGGCGGCGGCGGCGGCACGGGGCTATCACAACAATCTACAGGCTGCGCAGACCGGATGCGCAGCTATCGATTATTATCGATAGATCGCAGCGGCGCGCGGCGGCGGATGATGAAGTGCGACGGGCGGCTGTGCGCCGTAGTCGATGGATGAGCTTGCAACAAAGGAGCGAGAGCTTCGGTGAGTGGGACGAGAAGGTGAGGGAGAGGGCGACGGCGGCGGCGCAAGGAGGTTAATTGTAAAATTTGTTCCCCGCTCGGCGCCGTCGTGTCATTACCGCCTCGCCGGCGCCGACCGCCCAGCCCGAGGGCGGGCGGGTGCCGCCCACGCCCCGCCGCCCGGGCGATTAGGCCTCGCCCACGCAGACCGCCCGCGCGGCCGCCGCGGTAAGTACGCTCTGGTTACGCAATGGGAGAGGCTGTCAAGAGACGGTTGCCGCCTTGTAGGGAAGACACATCTCCTGGGTGAGAAATTGGATTGGTTGCAATCATTAGATCTGCCGAAAGAAAACGTATTTTGCGGATTCGGATGGTAGAACGGTCAGCGTATTAGATTGTTGTACCCAAGATTGCGGATTCAAACCCGGCCGAAGCCGTGGATTTTTAAGGGCGAAAATATCCTTCGTACGCCTTCCTTCGGAGGGGAAGTAAAGCCGGCTGTCCCATGTTAGTAGATTTACTTGCATGTAAAAGATCCTCAAGTCTAAATGAAACCTCTGAGCTAAATTCAAATCGCCTGTTTCGTCGCCCGAGATAATACCTTCTTTCTCCGCTAGATGGTGAAAGGAGCGTAGCGAAATTTGCGTGGTCAGACGGAAGAGCGGGCCTGATGGCCCGAGTCTCGCCACATAAAATAAGGCATTTAACTAACTTAACTAACGTATTTTCGATTCATTTTCTGTATTTAATTTCCTGAATGATATTCGACTATCCAATCAAGCAAAAGAAGCAATATTCGCTAACACAAGCAAGACACACTTGTGTTGCTTGAATGTGTGGATATTCTATTAAATAAGTTCTGTTATATGGAAAATCATGTAATAATTAAATATTACTTCAAAAATTTCATATTACAAAAGCACGTTCTCCTGTCTTTAAAGTTATTTTCGTATTTACACCCACTAAGGAGATTTGTCCTGATTTTGTTCGTACGGCATTATTTAATCTCTCTTATACCTTAAAAACATTTTTGGTATTAATGTTCAATATTGTGGGTTGCAAATTTCTTTCGAAAAATATTGTAGTTACGAGTCACCATTCAAGGTATAGTATATTTGGTAAAAATGATTGATATCTTATAATATTATATCTTGATAAAAACATAAGTAGATTGCTCCGGGTGAACTGAACGTTTTTACCCAGAGGTTAATGAATTGTTCATTTCTTACATTAATGAACAAATAAATATTTCAGCAAAGTAAATTATTAATATATTTTTCTGTTAGGTATACAGTAATTACTTCAAAAACATAAATCAAATTGTATTAATTTAATTTATATAAAACAAGAATCTAGCTTTAATGACTCTGTGGGAAATAATTACGTTCACAACTATTTACATAGGTGGAATTTCTTACGTGACGCAACGTTCGCAGATGTCAAGAATTGTTTTTGTTGACGAATGGAGAAAACACAGTATGCGAAGAGGCCAAGGAACAATGAGACATTAATTTCTCTGTGTCTTCTGAATTAAATAAGATAAGAAATCGCATAAAATCAAATTAACGCACTTCCTTTTCCTATTTTCTGAAAGCAAGATTAGCTCATACTCTTGTTTTTACAAGCATAAACTATGTACTGGAGTGCACATCCTTCCAACATTTCATTGTGGAAGTCAAAAAATCGGGGAAACAATTTATTACCATTCCCAGAAAATTACATTATAATTTAACGTTTCCCAAATAAACCCCAGAGTTTTTACCAGCTCAACCGATGTACAATTTACTTGTAATTTGTATTTCTAGTAAAGAAAAGACGACGACACAATGGTTTTATGGAAACGACGCACGCGTTAAGTTCCGAAGGCAAAAATATAGCTTGAGAAAATAAATTTCTTGGGGTGTTAGTGGGCAGGAAATTATTGGGTTTGTGAACGCAGGGCGGGTCTCGCACTAGTCTCCGATGAAGCTGCCCACAGAACAATCGCCTTTATCCGGCGACGAATCGACGAAATGAGACAGGGCGGGCGCGCGGGCATTTGTAACGCTTCCAATTCCTCGGACGGCTCTGGAAAATGAGATCCCGCCCCCGCGGTCGCTCTTCCAGCTCCGCCCCGCGCTCTCCTGCTCCTCCCCACCCACCGGCGTTGGTGGCTCTTTCCTTCCCCTTCATGGTCATATCCTCACCCCTTACCTACATACACTTATGCTTGCAAGCACTACACTACCACATACGCCGGGAGCTCAGAGTTCGTCTCGGCTGGGGGAGGGTGCACCGCTGGTGAGAAACACCTGCTATTCTACGTGTAGGTCGGCGTCCGATCTCGCCATCCAATGCAGGAAGATCGTCGCCATTTCTAGCGATGAAATCACACACTTCAATTACTGATCTAATGCCCTTAGTAGTTGACGCGCCCGGAACTCAGTCACACGCACCCAATAAATCAGTCACACGCAGCTCTGCTCTTGCCTTTCCACTGACTACAATAGCTCAGCGGCAACAACGTTGCATCTGCTGTGTCGTCGTCTGTGAAGTCCTAGGATTTGTATCCTGATGATAACGGATTTGCGATACTGACTGGATCGAACTACTTATTGTATCAAATTCAACCGCTGTCTGGAGGAGCATTCTAGCTGCTTGTTACTCTGATTAGTAGTTACCTGCAGTTTCTTCGATCAAAACCAAGTGAATGTGTCTAACAAACAGTCCATTCTTTCCAGTCCAGTCTTTCCTTTATCATTTCTGTCCCATCCTCTCCTCTCATACCATACTTAAATGCACTACACTATTCCACAAGATCGAGGATAAAAGCATGTCCTGGCTGGTGTGGTGCCACTCTAGGACAAAGACCATGGAGGAGACTTTTCTTAGAGGCAAAATTGATTGTTTGAAATGTACAAGTTCCCTTAAATTCTCTCTCTTTCTCCTTTCAACATCTTCCACTGTTCTTTTATTTACCTTCTTAACCCATTATTTCTACAATCCATCTTCATCATCATCATCATCATCATCTTCCTTTACGGATTAGGCATAGTGCCTGTTCCAGCCTCTTTCCATCTCATTCTTGGCCTTCCAATGTTTCTTTTTCCTCGCAGCTTATGATTTAGAGCTTGCACTAGAAGTTTTATTACAAATAATTTGTTTTGTGGAAATATTGTATAGGTATTTTATGTGCAAACCTCTCCATGTTCTTCTCATTTCCGACTGTTGGCCATTCTTTCACCTTTTCATATTCCACATTTTATATCATTTTCTTTCTTGGTCATGGTTTTTGCGATTATTGATTACTTATTATATTTTCCCCAAAAGCTGCTGCCACATTTTATGGCTGTTATTCTGGAGTTTTCTAAACATTTCTCCTTCGTCCTGTCTCGACCGAACCTAACTTCATTTTCTTGGCTCTTTCCTGCTTCCAGCATTTTTCCTGTTACTTTCTCCATCTTATTATATTTATCAACATACACGTTCATACACATTCATATCATTCCGTTGATCGTTTCTAACATTTTTCTCAAACGCAATAATATTTTCTGTCATTTACACACATACATGTTTTAACATTATTCTCACTCTCTCTCTCTCTGCAACTCCCTACGCTCGTTTCACTTTGCACATTCATTCCTCATTCCCTTTCTTATACACAGGTTTTTATTTACTTTTTGTTATTTCTCATTGTTTTGATAACCTACAACTTCATGTCGTTTCTAAGAGTCTTCCGAACATTTTCTCATCTTCTTCTGAACCTAGTATCTTCCCGTCTCTTTCACCTTACCCATTTTCCCTTTATTCTTCTTCGTAACAGAAATTTACTCCCAAATTACTTTCAGTATTTTCCTCCTGTTGCAAAAATCTTTACTTTCACTCGCGCATGCCTTCTGACATTCTCCTCGTTCCGCGCGCGAGCGCCTGCCCGCCCATCCCGCTGGGCGCTGCGTGCCCCGGCCGGAACGCGGGCGTCGCCGCGGCGGCCGCTCGTTAGGGCGGCGTGATAGATCACGGGGCGGCGCGTGCGGCGGTGGCGGCGGCGGCGGCGGCGGCAGAGGCGGGCGGTGGCGCAGGCAGCGGCGCCCAGCCGGGGAGGTGTCCGGGCTCATGCATAGCGCATGAGCCCAGCCAGCGCCCCTCGTCGCTGCACAGGCGGTAGGGGTTTTGACTGAAGGTGGCTATGGAAATGTTGGCGGCAGTGGTTGTGGTGGCGGCGGGGGCAGGGGCGGCAGTGGCAAGGGCGGCAGTGGCGGGGGCGGCAGTGGCAGGGGTGGCAGTGGCGGGGGCGGCAGTGGCAGGGGCGGCAGTGGCGGGGGAGGTAGTGGCGGGGGCGGCAGTGGCGGGGGCGGGGGCGGCGGCGGGGACGGGGACGGCGGCGGAGCGGCGGGGGCTGCGGGGGCGGCAAGAATGGCGGTGGTGTTGATAGGGGGAGGCAGTGTCGGGAACGGGAGGGAGGCGGGGGCGGTGGCAGAGCCGATGACGGAGAAGGTGGGAGGCATGGTGGCTAAGGCGAGGGTCGGAATGGAAATGAAGGCACAAATATCTGAATGGACCGAAGGAGCGATGGAGTCGATGGTTGCGGTGGGGGCGAGTTGGATCAAGGTGGTTGTGATGGTACGGAGAGTGTCGGTCGGGCGGCAGGGGCGACCTCGTCATTGGGAGCGATGGCGGTGTCGATGTGGCGGGTGGGAGAGAGGCGGGGGCTGAGGTGGGAGCGGTTGTCGTGGCGAATGCGGAGGGGATGTTGGTGAGGACGGCGTTGCGGGCGTGGTGGGGTGGTAGGGGGTGGTAGGGGTGGTGGTGGTGGTGGTGGTGGTGGTGGTGGTGGTGGTGGTGGTGGTGGTGGTGGTAGTGGTGGTAGTGGTGGTGGTGGTGGTGGTGGTGATGGTGGTGGTGGTGGTGGTGGTGATGGTGGTGATGGTGGTGGTGATGGTGGTGATGGTGGTGGGGTGGTGGGAGTATTGGGAACGGTGGAGCGGTGGGGGTGGTGGGAGTATTTGGGGCGGTGGGGGCGGTGGAAGCAGGCAGGGGCGAGGCGGGCGCGCCAGGCGCGAGCCGCCGCCTTATGGCCATATGCCGCATGCAAATGGCGGAGTGGAGCTGGCCACGGCGCGCGAGGTCCCTCCGCTTGACGACTTCATGAGGGCGCCGCATTCTGTCACGCCAGCCTCGCCAGTCGGCCTCGGAGCCGTCTCCGCCACTCGGGGTGGGCTCCTTCTCCACTCGCTCTGGCCCTTTGCTGATGCTTCTTAGACTAACCGGCTCCTTCAGACGTCCCGCACTAGCACATCTACTGGCAGTCATTGCATCAGCAATTAGTCCTTGCCTCAGAGTGGTCTAGGGTCTGCAATAATCTTGTTTCCTAACTTTGAGAAAATACCACATCCTGTGCAGATTCTGCTTCTCTGAAATACAGCTTCCTAGACATCACTTTTATTAATTAGTTTCAATATGGCTTTCATAGATAATTTCACAATAATGACTAGGAAAATTTATTCTTTTCTTCTTTTACCCACCACAGATTCAGCATGGTTTCGCCCCATTCCCCAGACTTCTAGCACAGCGTCTGCCTGCGGCTCAAACTCCTCCTCCTCCTCCACCTCTGGCTTCTGCTCTACTTAATTCCAGTTTCACTATTCAATTCCAATTGCCATATTTCTTTAACTTATTTTTACTCTTCATTTCCATCACCGGTCATGGTGTACCTCCATTTAGTAGATGATAGTACATGCTTGGCTTGGGCAGTACACGTGATACATAGGATTCATAGGATAACCGATAGAAAGATTGGGCGATAGAGAGAGGGGCGGAGAGGCGAGTGAATGAAGCGATAGGTTGTAGAGGAGGAAGATGCTAGAGGGGGCGGGTGATCGAGGGTTTTTGGGTGATTCTTCATATCCTTTTTTCCTCCAAGTTACTCATCTTTCAAAAACATTTCGTCAACACTATCTCCTGTTCCTGGACAGATTTTAGCTCACAGTCAGCACTGCTGCTGCCTCTGCAGCTGCGCTGACCTGCAGGTCCTAGAGTTCGATTCTCGAACGTGGGTGATTTTGGAGACTGGCTAAATAACTGTGTGAAATTCAGTAGTCTAGAGGATAATTCTAGAATGTATTTTTCTCTTATTTCTCCGGTTAATACCAGGTGATGGCGGAGGAGTATCCTGTCAAAAGAGCCGCTGACTGCGCGCTATCTTTCCTTCCTCTTCCTTGTTCTATCATCCTCCGTTGAAAACTCTTACCAACATGCACTTCACTAACACACATGTCGGGAGAATATTCTGGAGCTTAGAGCTTGCCCCGGCTGGAGTGGTGCACTGGAAGGGGGAGATATCTGAAGTGAGAAATCAAACACAAACCGTCGTGTAGGTCGGCGCCGAATTTCTCCACTGGACACGAACAACGCCACCCCCAGGCATAAAACATCTACTACACTAACAGGACTAATGACCATAGCAGTTGACGTGCCCGGAAACAATCAATTCTCATCACCAACCTCCTCAGTCTCTCAACCCCAGTCCCACTCACCGACAATCGCCCACCGTCCGCCACTTCCACCTGCCATCAAGTTCACCTCTCCCACCCCCTGCTGCATCCCCTCCCCGCCCCCGCAAGCGCCACAGCGCCTCTGTCACCGTCTCCTCCTCCGCCGCGCTCCGCCGCGCCGCTCGCCCCCCGCGCGCAGGGGGCAATCCTAATTGAATTCAGGCGCCCCCAAGGCCGAACGGCGGCTTCCTTTGTAGTGGACCCCGCGCCGCGCTTCACTCGCCTTTTATTTTCATCCTTTTTTATTTCTTCGCCCGCCCGCCCTCCCCCTCTCCGCCGCCTCCGCGCGCCACCTTTTTCGTCTTCCAATTTACAGCTTTCGGAATATTTCAAGTAGTGCTAGAGATAAGGGCGGTGGCGGTGGCGTCCATAGTGTTCGTGGGCTGGACCGGATCCCTAAAGCAGGGGCTCAGCGTCTTTGGCTATCGTTATTCAGAGCTCGAGCTCGGAACGAAGCGCGAAATGAACTTTGAGGAGGAAGCGCCGTGGGGTCTTAATCCTAGCGAATGGTCGACTCTGTAACTCGCGCTCGATGCTTTACAGGTTACGCACCATCTGCACGAATTGCGCGAAAAATAATGTGGAAATAAATTTAGGAATATTTGAAAGAATGCAAAGTAAAGGGCAGATAAATTGATATAGAATTCAATATTAATTATTTTTCGTTGAAAATAATGTTTTATTCTTCCGTGAATTCCACAGACCTTCATTTATATGTTTCATTATTCATGTGCTTACATTGGTCCCAATGGGTCTCCAGAAAGGGTGTCTATAGTTAGACTGCATTTCATACAATTTAATTTTGCGTTAGTTACGTGAGTGACTGAATGAAAGGCTCATAAAATTGAATTAATAACTCTCGTTCAGAAATTGATATCAGTTTCGTAATATTTGGCTTTAGGTAATCAATAATAATATTTAAATGGCCATCGTTGTTGGCCATTCGTTGTTGACATTCAGCAAATGTAATCTTTGGAACGAAAACTAATCACTGCTAATATAATTTTGTAGTTACACTGAGTCATGACAGAAGAGAGGCCTAGGTAATTTCTCCCTGAGGAAGACTGCAGGGTGACGGAAGTGCCACTGTGCCTAGAATGTGGTGTCTCTCGGACAGCAAAGAATCTATTCGAATAGGGTACGACCGCGTTAGCTTATGTTTTCTTCTTGCCTGTCGGTTGTAGTACAGTAAAAAAGGAGTGAAAACGCTTCATTTTCGGTAAAATTGTCATTTACTCTGCAGAAGTAGAAAAGGAAGAATTTAGCCAGTATCTGCTAGTTTCCGGACAATTTTAAAATAAATCGCCTTTTCCGTTCACGCATAGCACGTGAACTTCGGACACAAGACTCACGATGGAAGAAGCTATCAGAAACTTGCTACCATACCAAAAGTACTTTTAAGCGAAAACAAGCGTTAACCCGCATCAATTTGTTATCTTTTACTCTCCTCAAAAGTTTTACACGACATGACTGATTTTGTTCCAAGAACGGTTATCTGCCAACGCATTAGTAAATAATGTGTTTAAAATAATCGAGTGACATAAACAGTGACATACATTAATAATTTAATTTTCAAACGTTTTAGTTCCTTTCCTGAACAGTGTTGCGATAAATAAGTCAATACAACGTAGAAACTTAAATAACTTCTATTTTGCTTTAATTATACAGTAGACTGTCTTTGAGAATACCTTCTTTATAACTATTTAAATCCTGTAAATCATGCTAGCCATTAATTTATCTTTGTGTACAAATGAATTACGTTGAGAGTTGACGGATTTGGAAGTTCATTAGATTGTACTTACTTCTTGTTTTCTTTCCTTTACACTTAATTTTGTATTCGAGTATTACGATAATAATGTGACAAATATTATTTTGTTACATTATTTGTAAAAATGAAACATATTATCGTAAAATAGTTTACAGCTAAAGAAAGCTTTAAACGAAATGACCATTAACACACAAATTGACCAAATACCGAAAAGGGACCGACAACAAGATTTTTACTTTCTCGCATAATATTGGCGTAGTGTAGAGATGCTGTTGCGGGGGAAAAACGATTTTTGGCAGAAAAATGTTATTGTGGGTCCCTGATACAAAAAAGTGGATAAATTTGTTTACAATTTGTAGTTAGAATGGAGAATAGTTTTGTGGGTCCATGAAACAAAAATTCGTTTACGGAAAAACGTGTGTCCGTCCGTCTGTCCACCAGTCTGCGGCAAGACTGTCAGTAATATTCTCACCCAAACTTACATCACGGGGATAATGTGGTACCTTGAATTTGAAATATTTTAATTCTGGAGGTACTTTACATGAAACCTCAACCTTTTCATACTTATCTCAAAAATGGCTACAAATTTGTTGATTAAACTCTGTACTGGAATAGCGTAGAATACGCTCTCAAGAAACTTCTCGGGAACTGTGCAGTAGATAATTGAATGCGTTCGCGCGAGTAAAACATTAGTTGGGAGCGAGAGTTATATAGGGAGGATGGAGGCGCAGAGCGGGCGAAACGTTGTTCATTGTGCGGAACCTTATGAATAGGCGGGACATAATTGAACCGGATGAATGATATTGGACGAATGGAACATTATTGAACGGGTGAGACGATACTGAGTTCGGGTGAGACGAAACTGATCGGGTGAGAAGATACTGAATGGTCGAAACTATACTGAACGGGTGAGATGATACATGGGTGGGACATTGGTGACATCCGCACGCTGGCAAACGAACGACACTTTAGTGTGTGGGAGATTCATGAGTGAGTTTGCTGAATAGATGGGACGTTCGTAAGTGAGCGAGACGTTGTTGATCGGGCATTGTTGAATGGGCAGGACGTTGCTGAACGGGCAGGACATTGCTGAACGGACGGGACGTTGCTGAACGGACGGGACGTTGCTGAACGGACGGGACGTTGCTGAACGGACGGGACGTTGCTGAACGGACGGGACGTTGCTGAACGGACGGGACGTTGCTGAACGGACGGGACGTTGCTGAACGGACGGGACGTTGCTGAACGGACGGGACGTTGCTGAACGGACGGGGACGTTGCTGAACGGACGGGACGTTGCTGAACGGACGGGACGTTGCTGAACGGACGGGACGTTGCTGAACGGACGGGACGTTGCTGAACGGACGGGACGTTGCTGAACGGACGGGACGTTGCTGAACGGACGGGACGTTGCTGAACGGACGGGACGTTGCTGAACGGACGGGACGTTGCTGAACGAACGGAACGTTTCTGAACGGGCAGTACGTTGCTGAACACGGAGGATGTTGTTGAGCGGGTTGAGATGCGTGTGCCTACCACTATCAAGCGGGCGTTTGTTGAAGGACAATGCTGGATGGAGTTGGAAGCTCGAGGGATTTGGACGAACGGGTGCATGCCTTCCGTGAAATCTCGCAGTTTCTTTCCTAATTTGATTCCTTCCCGCGCCTGCGAGTGCCTGCCCGGTCGTTCAATCAATTCCGCGGAGCGTGGCGTGACCAGGGCTGGTTACGGACGGGCCTGGCGGACGCCCCTAGCGACAGCGCTGGCTAATGACGGACAAGGAGCGGGCTGCTTCGGTTCTTTGAGCGATCACGCCAACATCAGACTTTGATCCGGCCACCCTCGTTCTCACGCAGACATGCACATTCGCATACACACACCCACACACAGACACACGTACTCGCACACATTTCCACGTAGAAGATAGACTTACTTTGTAACTATGCTTACTCTGTCTCTCTTATTTCGGATAGGATTCTGATTGCATCTTGCAGGGGAGGTGAGTTTCGCACATGTCAGATTTCGCGTTAATAATGATTAAGTTTTCATGCATGAAATTACATTACATAAGATACTTAATCATTCATTTGATTGCTTCGGTTTATCGCATAACAAAATTAAATTAAATTTGTTACTCATAAGTACCTTGCCAATTTCCAGAAAGTGAAAGGGTTCTGAATGGGATAATTTTGGTTGACCGATTATTTGAAATGTTTTCAATAACGTGCCGGACATAGTCTAGTACTTATTTAAATACTCTCATCATCGCGAAACCCACTCACTCTCCTTTGATGAGTGAGTGATTGTTGTTTAATCAACGAACATTGTTGAATATGCGCGTTGTTGAGCGAGCAGTACAAATGTTACAGGTTTCAGTGCTAACTCATTGCAGGTAAAGTGTGAACGTTTGAGATTTTGCGCGCTCAATCATCTTGACCCTTTGAATATACATGCGTACTCTGACCGGCTGCTCCTGTGGACTCTTGTAACAATATTTACTCTACCAAAAATACATATAATTTGAGGCAGGGTCCCTCGAAGCCACTCCGTCAGGGTAAGTTTATATTTATGAACACGATAGTTCGCCTATGCAGTAACTCGGTAAAAAAATATTACGTAGGTAGGATGTGGAAATCTCTGTAGCTCTTTTAAAAAATAACAATACTCACTACTGATTATTAGATTGCCTTTCTATTATACTATACACGTTAAATTACAAACTATTCAGTGGTAAACAAAATATTACTTTAAAAAAAAGGAAACGAACACGACAACACAAGTGATTAATAGATCATCTCTTCCTAATTTTATATTAATTTATTATTATTACCTCCCCTTTAGCATGCTTGGCCAATTTTCCCCTGTACTTACTTTTTTCTAAAATCAATAAAATTGAATGGTAACAGAACTTAGTCTTCCTAAAATAGTCGATTTTGAAGATAAACTCCCAAAAAATGTCCCCATTTACTTCCCTTGCTGCGGAGCCTCTGCATTCTTGACCGATGGTACTGCGCATCCCATTTCCATCCATATGGCGTTCGTATGTTCCACATACACAATTTGATTGTAAGTTACTGTCCCGGATTTTATCTACTACTTCTCAATTTTTACAGGAACAGAAACTAAATTTACAACATTTTGCCACTGTCGCCCGCGTTCCACATTACTGCGTTGCACAACAAAAACAATCCAAATTCAAATTTACATCGGCGCATCATCCTTCCGATCCGCGCTATGCCACGTCAGAAAACCTTCTGTCCCCATTGTTCATCTCACGCGTTATTCAGTTATTGTCTTCCTGCGCGAAAAATCCCCAAAATGTGTCCTCCCAGTGCGCAGGTAATCTCATCTCTCGCACACGTTCCTATCGTCATTGGCCCTTCGTTCTTTCATGCTGGAATTATTTATTCCTTGGTACTTTATTGCAACTTTTTCATACAATTTTTTTACCTACGGAATTACTCACGTGTTCTTTCCTAAGGTTAATCATGAACATTTTTCTTCCTTCCGTCCCCCGTCATCACTTGTATTGACATTTACTTCTAATAGTTTGTTTTAATTAGAACTCGCGCTTTGTATTATTTTACCCAACCATTGTTGCGACCGTCCATGCACTCTATTTTAATTTTCCATTATCAGTATTTATTTCTTTTTGTGATATCTATCACAGTACATATATACGCATTGTCTGTAACGTTCTATTGCAATAATATATAAATATTAAATACACTAGATGAAATAACATACATTAATATTTGCAACTTCATTGAATTTCTCAACTCCTTTAATAATTTTCATTTTACAAATTCGACTGATTATTATACGAAAGAGAAAAGAGTAATGAAGCAAACATACGAGTATGCATAAACGCGTAAATACAAAAAATATACGTATTTACACTTACATATATTACACTTTTGTACCAGTGAAATAACACTATATGATTAACTGTTTACAATGCTTTAATTTCAACACAAAGCATACACAGAACCATCTCTACAAAGATACTAATATGGATTTATTTGTTTCTGCAGTTAACTTTTTGCAAATTACATGCAAATTATATCATGTGATATATTTTACTTAAAGTTTCTCACATTTTACACTTAAACTACGAAAGATACATGCAAAATCATTCCCAGGCAGAACTTGAGGTAGCTCATGGCTGTGAAGTTGGGTGAATGCTAGTAGGAAAAAATGAACTTATATATGCATATTCTAATAATTTATTTATTTATTTATTTATTTGTCAAAAAAAACAGTAAAAACTGTATATGACGTGTGGGCAAAGAAATTTATCTGCGCACGTTTTCTTTTAGGGCCAGAATAAAAAAAAAACGAAAATGAATTTAGAAAATAATTATTTTAGAAAAATAAAAATATTTGAAAAATGTTTTGTCCCGAAAATCAATTTCAACAGTAAATGAACTATAAGCAAAAGGAGTGCTCAACAAAACGTGTGCACAGAGAAGCTACATTTACGTCCAGAAGCACAACAAGGGGCCATCTCAGCATTTGCTCAATGGATCAGGGAAACTGGACAAAAAACCTGATCGAGATGGGATTAAAATCACCTGTTTCTTGTACTCGTACACCAAATCAATTCTTCGAGCCTTCAAGGCTGCAGACTTGCCTGTGATTTCATTTACCTATTTCCTTATTATCTGCAGAAAAAATTTCTTCTTAATTACAATATTCCTCAAAGAAGGAAGTCTCTTCCTCCATTTGTATTCGTGAGTTATGTGTTTTGAGCGTTTCAGATAAGAAAAGTTTCTTTCCACAGATGCTTTAATAAAGGAGATGCACATAATGAGGGAGAATAATTTGTATAAGTCCGAAAAAATGCCTTTACCTTCATCTTTTCGTTGGAAATCTGCCTGTATTTTTCATAGACATAAACAATAGATATTCTTAAATGATGCGCGTTGGAAGTAACAGATACGAAGAAATTTTTCAAATTTTCAGTTGCACTTGAAAGATCATGTATTTTTTAAATTCAGTGCTATCAACAAGACAAACCAATTGAATTATTTTTCACAATAGCGAAATATCTGCATATATTTCCATCAAAATGTCCAAAAGTTCATAGAACTGTCTCTCTATAAATCTGAACACACTTAACCTCCGACAGGAAGCTGAACTCTCATGTGAGGGGCTAATCATATATTTTGCTGGCCTTTTTCAAGATAGTAGAAAGATGGTGTTCGTTTCTTTTGGTTCATAGTATATTACAAGTAACTTCTTACATTTGATATAAAGTAGTTTACATCAAGTTATATCATTTTGCAAAATAACTAACAGGATATCTGTGCAAATAATATTTTACACTACTACCAGAATGTGAAATCAAAACTGTATGTTGTGAAGTCAGCTCTGAAAAGACAGATTACATTGACTATCAGACTGTTAAGAGCAAGCAAATTCAGAGCATCTGACATTGTATTTCGGTTTCTTTGAAAAATTTCAAATTAACCTAGCATTGTGCATGCTTTGCCTAGTGCCAAGGGTTTGTGCAACGATCAACTTTAGTTTAACAGAGCGGCAAATCCATCTCTGTTCCAAACGTTTATTTTATTGCTAAAATCAAACACGTACAACAAAATAATTTCTTTACAGTTGGAGAAGAAAAGAATCAACAGGAAACTTATTTCTTTGGCTTTTACTTCACCAGCATACCAGCAGCGGCGTAGTGTCAAGTTGTTTCGCGGGCGACTTCACGGTTGTCATAGCAACCACCAAAGCAAGCCGCCACCTAGAAGTTGAGAAGAGACCTTCACTTCGATTGCTGTTGTGGTCGGTGGCGCACTCATCCGGCGTCTTCAAGAGTTTCAACTGGCCAGTAGTTCTGCGCGCATGCCATTCAAAAGTACACTTACGTTTTAATTAAATGATGAAAATAATGAAAGTCATCTCCAAACTAAATAGGTTTATTTAGAGAGCCGGCTTTCCGACGGCCTTGCCGTCATCAGTCGGGAGACTGGCCACAGACCTCCCTACTCTTGCCACACATAGCGAGACTGATGATGACAGGAAGCCTCGAAAGCTGGCTCTCTAATAGAGACCTATTATTTATAAATAAATCTACTGAGTTGACTTAATAATGGAACTGACTTCCATTATTCATCATGTAATTACTTCAACAATACGTTATCAGCATTCCCACGGTTTCTAATAAAATAAACGTACTTGTATTACTTGATCCGGAAAATAAATTAAAATGTAATTCTTATACAAATAATTGGTGAAGCGGAACTAAACCTACTTCCCATGAAAAGCCGACACTGGGTATCATTCACGTCGAATAAGAGGGCATGCTTGAGAAGCCATAGCAATCGAACCATGAAGTGTAGAATGGGAACCGAAGACATTAATGCATGAAATCATATCACGGACAAAATGTATTGCTGACAAATATCCTTTATTTTTCTTGCTAAATACGTGCTCTCGAGGGGGGTATAACGCTTAATAATTTTGACTGCAGAAATAAAACAACATTATTTATGTGAAGCTATGACTATCACACCGTGAGCTGTAGTGTGGAAACCGAGAATGATGATTTGATTTCATGAATTAACATTAATTTTTTTGGTGCTTAAACGCACTCGAGGAGGCGAAAAACACTAAATATTTGTAGTATAATTTCGATGTGCTGTGTAATTTCGATAAATCAATATGTTTAAAAAGCAACGCCTTTGTACTGAAGTGAAGTGTAGTACTTCGTACTGAATTTCAGGGAGGATGACGGAGCAACATTTAAAAGAACAGGATGCTTATCGATGACCTTTTCTTCTCATTTTTTTCATCAATAACCCCTCCCATAAAATGGTAATATTGTAACAGTTACACATATGGTTTAATTCTAAAAAAACGTGATTTATAAATATAATTTCTATAAATGGAAACTACAGCATTGTCATAGTGACAAGATATGGCGCTATGGCGGTGGAACTGTGTGTGTTATTAGGCGAATACCGCATAATTTCGCGAAGTCCGAGCCAGCTAATGTCAAAAAATAAAACAGTGCATTTTATATGAAGTAGAAACGGGAATTACATGGCAGCGTATCATTTGATTTCATGAATTTCAAACGGGAATTTCATGGCAGTGTATCAGTATGTCATTTAGAAAATTTCAATAGCACGAAGTGACGTCAAAAAACAATTGAATGTTACGAACCACGCGAATGATAGGGAAAATCACGGAAATAATGAATAGAGTTTTGAGGCTTTCAAGGAAACGGAATTTTCCTATTAAATTTTGCGATGAATTCTGTAAGAGCCGGACGTAAACACATAAGAAACAAGATTAAAAACCACGAACTCCATTTTGAACAATGTTTCAGACAAAAGACGGAACAGACAGTTTTTTGTTCTGAAAATTTTCGTGGTGAAGACAGTCAGGCAGGCAGGCAGGCAGGCAGGCAGGCAGGCAGGCAGGCAGGCAGGCAGGCAGGCATTCAGACAGGCATTCAGACAGGCATTCAGACAGGCAGGCAGATGAAAGGTAATCTCGATGGGGGACGCGTCGTGTTTGTGTGAGAGATACTAAATAGTTTCGATGTCCGAATGTGAGTGTCGGGAATTGAACGTGGAATGTTATTCCGAGCTGTGGTCTTATCTGGATGAATGGAACGCAGATCTTCGGAAGCCATGGGAGAAACGGAGCGATGATAGGCGACGGGACTTCCAGTGTTGCAGAACTTATAGGAAAGTGAAATAACTTTCTGTATTTCCACTGAATGGCGTCACGGGATCTTTTATCAAGACCAATCTCTGTTTAATTTTCTTAGAACTAGAAAGGCATTTTGTTTAGTAAAGTAATAATAATTTTAACGGCCATGCTAAAAAGAAGATGCGCGCAGAATGAATGAATTGTTGAAATGTTAAGTGTGTGTGTGTGTGGAAGTAATAATTTTTTTATTGTCATTGTTTTAAGAGTCTTTGTTTCTTGTGTATGTAATGAAATAGTCCATTGAATATTTTACGGAGTAAATCAGCCGACAAAAGAGAAATAATTTCAGCAAAGCAGTAAACAATAAATTCACATGCCATTATTGGTGGTTTTTAAAACCGAACATCTTGTGTTTCATTGACACATAGTAATATTCTGCAATTTCGATAAGCACCGTTTCCTGTACAGGAGGCTCCGCACCCCCACTATCCTATAAATTTTCTGCAACGATTCAGGCGATGGGCCACATGCCCGTGCATAGCTGTGCAGTTTTTAATTGATTAATTAAATGTTAAAGAAGCGGCGGACCGTTCACAATATGAAGTAATTTAAGTTCTTTCACGAACGTACAATCTAGACCAGTAGTCGCCAAACTTATGAATCAGCAACCATCCCATTTTCAATCCTACTGTGAGCTACTAAGACAGAAACACTTTACAAGTCTTAACATTTGTTTATTGTCTATAAAGATACATTGCTATTAAATATGAAACAAATTTTAATAAAACTGTTTACAAGGAAATTAAATTTAAACGGAATTCCACATTACAAAAAGATTGAAATAAAGTTAGTAACAAATTATAAATGTAAGAACAAATTTTTCATCAGCATTGTTAATGAGAACGATGAAACTTTTTTTTCATCAAGATTTTTTTATGTTGGGAGAGGAGGTAGTGACCGCCATTCGAATAGAGTAGTCCAAATGTTCATCAGTGAGTCTGTTTCTGTACATGTTTTTAAAATAAATTTCATACTGGAAAAGGAAACATCACACAGGTACGTTGAGATGAACATCGACTTCACTTTCAGATCAATCTGGGCCAAAATTTGATATTTTTCTTTGGCACAAGGGGTCAAATATTTTCAGAGTTTGAAGAAGGCGATTTTAAGGATGGATCATTTTGAAAATCTATTAGTTCCAACTTCACTGGAGCATTGTCTTTTTTAAAATTAAAATGAGACGACCTGATACAAAAAGAGATTTCTTCAGTATCAATCACCATAAAATGTGAATAAAAAAATAGGACTACAATAGAAACGCTTTTGAAATCTTGGAAGCGTATGTTGAATTGACATTTTAAATCCGAAAGAATTTCAACATAGTTTTGGCTGTTGTAAGAAGACAGTGGTCAAGAATTTGCTTCAAACAGGCAAAGTGGTTGTATTCACCTTAGATGAGAATTTTCTCTCGCAGATCCAGCTTTTTTAAGAATGAAGCAGTATCTAAAATTCTTCCACCAATTTCTTTATCCTTACACTGAAGCTTTCAGTTAAGGCTATTAAGATTTCCAGTGATGTCAGCAAGAAAAGCAAAATCATGCAGCCAAACCGGATCTTCTAGTTCAGAGAAGAATTCACGACTTTCTTTAAAAAATTCTACTAACGCTGAAACGTTGGAAAAGTCTGCCTGTGCTAAGCCAAAGAACTTCCATAAGAAACAGATCTTCATACTGCCAATCTAGTTAATTAGTCAGTGCTTTGAACAAACGTCTTTGACGTGCGTGTGCTTTCATTTAGTTCACTACTTTTATGGCTATTTTCATTACGTTGCCGTATTTAAAAACTTTCCACATAATGACGGATGGTGTATTATACACTAGTAGGACAGAAATTTAAGAATGGCTATGAATCAGTTTTCTATCCCTATCATCGCAATTAGTTGCCAAGCCCATCAATTTCTTTACAGGAATATGTTCAGAGTTGATAAGATATTTCACTGCTAAAATGATGTCCTGCCCTGTTAAAGGTGTAATTTTTACCAGCTCCTCTCGTATTTGTAAATTATAAAAAGCTATTCTTGCAGAAATGGTCAACTGAGCTGTATGAACTACATCAGTCTATTTATCGAGTCGGAGGAAAAAATCTGCAGCGATCAAAGACGGTTTAGGTCATGAAGTAACATCAGAACTCATAACCTCACTGTATTTGCAGAAAGCTCAGCTTAATTTTTGAAATTATCGAATAATATATCTGCAGCTTCTAAAAATGCAGATTTGATGAATTTACCTCTTCGTACAATTCATTTTTCTGTGCAATAACTTTTGCAACAAGGAATAACGCCATATTACCATACGTAATATGGATTACAAAAACAGGACGTTTTTATTTTCATTTTGATGATGCGCAAGACAAGGGATACACTCGAAACATTGTCACGTTGCAGAAGGTTTTGAAACTGAATGGAGCGTTTTTCGGGATTAAAACAATGTGTTTGACTGTTGTGTTGACTAACGTTAGCATCTACTATATTTCGTGTGTGTTTCACATTATAACTTTGAAATATTGAATCAGCGGGTAAAAAATTTCGTTTCTGAAAAAGCGATACACTGTTAGATTTTCCTACTTGTTATCTACTTTTGTTTATAATCAGACGAGTTAAATATTCTTTCTGGCTCATGTGCCATGGAGACAGAATTTACGACCACATCGTTACGACATTAGAATTTACGAATGGGTTCGTAAATTTCATAAATTCATTTGCCGTAACAAAATGGCAGTTATTTGATTATTCAAATTATAACATTGAATTTAGGTCATTGATTAACATCAAATAAGTTCAGTTTCTATTTATTAATATAAACACGTTAATTCAAATTATCCTAGAATGGCAAAATATGCTTCAACTGAGCAATATGAGTTATCACCTTATTAACCGGGGTGAAAGATATCTTGACGGTCTTCACAACAATCATTATGTAATTTTTACGTCTAAAAGTACGCTTTTTACTGAACACGTATCTTCATTTAACTTAAAAATTGCAATTTTTGAGCAGCGTCACTTGTTTTCACCAATGATGTGCACTTGAATTATGTAAAGTGGACAATTTTGAAAGAAGTAATAATAATAATAATAATAATAATAATAATAATAATAATAATAATTATTATTATTATGAATGTTAAAGATATCCTGGACAGACAATAAAGATCAATAAAAATCAATCATTTATGTGGCTTGAAAGGAAAAGAATGAAGCCAGAATCGGAAGCAGTTGTAATAGCTGCCTAAGATTAGGCGTTGAGAACACATTATTATAGCGGTTTTCAAATTTTCCCAAGATGAAACCATTGATCATATCGTCTCAGCTTGTCCAATTCTAACAAATAGTGAATTCTTGAAAAGACAAGATAGGGTGTGTAATTACCTTCTCTGGCTGATCTGTAACTCTCTCGATGTTCCAAACACATGCTCCATATGGATCGAACACTCACCGATAGCGGCAAACAAACTAGATATTATTATCCGTGATTTGGAGAAAAAATCTTGTCTACTTGTAAATTTTGCTGAGTCGTACGATCAAGACGTCATAACCAAGGAGGCAGAGAAACGTCTTAAATACAAGAGTATAGAGATCAGCCGAATATGGGGCGTAAAAGCACAGGTCGTACCGATAGTTATCGGAGCTCTGGGATTTGTTCAACAAAATTTGTCTAAGAATTTGGCTAAACTCCCAGGTCAATCAACAGACTTGAAAGTGCAATACATTGCTTTATTTGAAACTGCCCACATTTTGCGCAAAGTATTGTAGAGACACCGACAGCCCATAGATCTGCCCTTTAGCAGCTGGTTGCAACTCGGAGTAAATTTTATACTCAACCAACTCTCTAAGTTTGTAGTAATGAATCAGAGGAATTGTAATACGAGTTATAATAATAATAATAATAATAATAATAATAATAATAATAATAATAATACATGAAATGTGAGAAAAAAAAATGTTACAGAAATCGTGGAGAGACAAACCACTCCAAGGACAATATTTGAAACGAATTGTCAAAGGGCAGATCAATAAAGATCAATCATTTATGTGGCTTAAAAGGGGAAGAATGAAGCCAGAATCGGAAGCACTTGTAATAGCTGCCCAAGATCAGGTCTAGAGAACACGGCATTATGATAAAGCGGTTCTCAAAATTCCCCAAGATGATAAATGCCGCATTTGTCAGGAAAACGTAGAAACCATTGATCATATTGTCTCAGCTTGTCCAATCCTAGCAAAGACCGAATACTTGAAAAGACACGACAGGGTGTGTAGCTACCTCCACTGGCAGATCTGTACCGCCCTCGAAGTTCCGAACACATGCGCCAAGTGGTACGAACACTCACCGAAACCGGTGACGTCTGTTGTATTGTGTACGATATAGTACGACCAACAACTTCAAACTGATCGCACGATGGCGGCAAACAAACCGGGTATAGTCATCCGGGATTTGGAGAACAAATCGTGTTTACTTGTCGATGTAGCTGTACTTTGCGATCAAAACGTCGTTACCAAGGAGGCAGAGAAACGTCTTAAATACAAGAGTTTGGAAATCCAGATCAGCCGAATGTGGGGCGTAAAAGCACAGGCCCGAGAGTTATCAGAGCTCTGGGATTTGTTCCGCAAAATTTGTGTAAGAACTTGTCTAAACTCCCAGGTAATTCAAAGGACTGGGAAGTGCAAGAAATTGCTTTATTTGGAACAGCTCACATTTTGCGCGAAGTATTTTAGAGGCACCGATTGTCCTTAGATCTGCTCCTTAGGTAGCTGGTTGCAACCTGGAGTGGATTTATATTCAGCCGACTCATAACATCTGGAGTCGTGATATGGAATAATAATAATAATAATAATAATAATAATAATAATAATAATAATAATAAGAAGAAGAAGAAGAAGAAGAAGAAGAAGAAGATCCCACATTTTGCGCAAAGTATTGTGGACGCACTGACAGTCACCGGATCTGCTCCTTAGGTAGCTGGTTGCAATCTTGAGTAGATTTTATATTCAGCCGACTCGTAACATCTTTAGTCGTGATGTAGTGGAAAAATAATAATAATATAATAATAAACATTTTTGAGGTCATTGAAGCCTTTTCGCAACAAAGCCCCTGCGCCACGGTGGAGGTGGGAGCCGGAGCGGAAGCGGAGAGTTATTTGCGGGAGAGGGGTCGGCGTATGCGCGTGGACCACCCGGAAGGCCCGCCCCCACCGCGTCCCACTCCCGCCGAGTGTATCGACGGAACCGTGACAGACACGCCGATGGCCCCGCCCCCGTTCCGACACAGCCATTGCTGCACGGCCGCGCTCGGGCCTTTCTTCAACCGCAGCCGATGCTCAAGTTCACACGGAAAGGAAATTCTTTGGAGATTGGTCAAGAAAAGGCTATCTTCTCTGCCTTACTGCCTTCATTACCTAAAACTTAGTATGGTGGGAATCTTTGACTCTGGCTTCATGCTTTCAATATGAAAAAACAGAAACTTTGTTTCTCAACTGATGCTCAAGTTCATACGGAAAGGAAATTCATTTAAGGTTGGTCGGCAATAGTATATACTCTGAGCCATAAACTCTTGGTTAAACCAATCCAGATTACTGAGAAATTTGACTCTGGCCACATATTTGAATGATGGTAATCGAAAGCTTCCGCTATTCTTCAAACGAAACTGTAACTCAAGACCATTAGAAAAGTAACCTTTTAAAACTGTTCAGCAATATGCTGTAATCTCCGGTACTCTGGCTTTGTTAGGTAAAACTTAGTTTACTGTGCATTTTTAACTATGGTTACGTTTACTTCAATACTGTAATCCAAAAGCTGGCTGTTCAAGCCCCACTAATGCCCGAGTTCATATGTAAAGGAAGTTCTTTTGAGATTGATCCACAAGATGTATTCATATTGAATTCATAACGTAATGTTTGCGAATTTTGGACTCCAGTTTATTTGAATATTGTAAACCAAAACTTTGGCTAAACCTTGGACAGTATCTGATGCTCAGGTTCACATGGAAAGGAAATTGTATTAAGAACGGACAAAAATACGTACTCCCTGCCTTACTGTCTTCGTTTCTCCTATCATGTTTGCTGTGTGTTTACTCCGGGTCCATATTAGGATAATGAAATACGAAAACTGTTAAAACCCAACGTAAGTCCAAGACCATTTTAAAAGAAAATTCTTCGGAGACTGTTTAACAGTTTGATGTACTCTCTTGCATACAGGCGTCATTACAACGAATGCTGGTGAACGTTATGAATGCTGGCTACTCGGTATGATGAGTATTGGAAAGTGAGGGCTTTGTATTTATTCTTCGGATACGAATGAAAGAAAACAATCGTAGGAAATCACAAAGTAAGCCATTGCGCGATAATTGACTGCAGGTAGGCCAAACACAACCCATCAACACCTATAATTTCATTTCCTTCTAATATTTATTTTCCATATGATATACCACGAGAAACAAACCAAAGTAGTTACAGAAACTCACATTCACATGAGGAAAAATGCCTGTGCTTCAGCACTCAAAGGCAGTGCAAACTTATGTACTTTTGGTAACTATGGGAGTAAACCGCCTCCAAGAAACTGAGACCATATGGCCGAAGGTCGAAGATTCAAATTCGGTACTGCTAAAGGCAATAAATATTTTTCTGCCTATGTGTATAAAATAAATAGTATGTAAAATTGCTTCAAAAATCTCAAGGAAGCTCTCCGAACACAGACACAAGAAAACTATTGAAAAAGTTTTCTTGTTTTCTAATAAATAATAATATTTACGGATAACTTTTTGCCATACATTAGGCCTCGACTAAAACTCTAGGTCTGTGCTCCGATTTTCGTTATCTGGACATACAATTCGATATCTGGATACAATAAACAATAATATTTATCCTTCAACTGAAAGGATTCTTAATATTATCTAAAAAATATACGATAATATTTACTACGCCTTCGAAATAATCTACCGTTTTTCTGTGAAATTTATTTTAGGTATGAGTTCGCGAAGCCGCGCCAAATGGAAACAGGTTTGCTATCATTAGTTTTGGGAATTGTATATGCAGCTATTCTCATGCATTGCTCATAATTGAAATAAAAACATAAATATTTCTCAATTTAACATTGACACAGCAATCGACTGTGCAATTCCGTTTTATTTCTAAACAAAAAAATTGTTACTCTTTAACCGCACCCGACTCAATCGCCATCACATAACAAAATAAATAACAACCACTACCTAATATTTATACTCTTTATACGACCTCAACTCGCACACACATAAATCCAAAAAGAAAATCGTTCATACATGCGTGCATTCGTTTCTTTATCGTCATTTACTTTTGAAACTCACTATCATTTTTTATTGCTACAAGAACATTCTTGGCCTCGTCGTATTAAAGCGTCGAATTATCGAAACGTTCACTTCCCTTATGCACGAGCGCCATCAGCTTCACCAGAGTACGCCGCTCGTGCTCCGCCGACCTCCAGAAATCACCAAAACTTGCTTCCATATTCTCTCGTTTCCACATATCCATACATATACTGTCCTTTTGTGCAACACTTAATAAATAAACCATATTTTTATACTGCAAATCAAATATGTCCTCCTACCAAGATCGACGATGCGACCTACACTAAGTCTGTCATCCTGTCCTTTGGTTGCTCCAATCAATTACAAACAATTGCCGTGTCCTTCGTTCGTTAATTACTTCAGAAATAATACTTCCTTTACTCTTAATCGTACTTGATTCCATTCCTTTCTGTAATTATTTAGACGTTTTTTTTAGTTATTCTCTGCATTTTTAATCCCGTTCAGCTTATTTTACAACTGTTATTTACATCAGAAATTTTCGCCCAGTTACGTTCGATTGTTTTCCGATAATATTGTCTATCTGATTTTCTTCTAAAACTTTGTTTATATGAATGTTTATAACTATGAAATTCGATAAAAACATTTTTCAAATATCTTTATTTTCTAAATAATTATTTTCTAACTTAATTTTTTCTTTCTCATTTTTTTTAAATAAATTCTGGCCCTCAAGAAAATGTGCGCAGATAAATTTCTTTCCCCACACGTCATATACAGTTTTTACTGTTTTTTGACTAAATAAATAAATAATAAATAATAAACTATAAAATAATCCTTCTTTATTTACCCCGGGTCTCTCTATTGTTCAACACAGTTTCTCAATTCCGGCTCAATCTAACTAAATACCACTTTTTAAAAAATATCCTTCACTAGTTTGTTTGAAATATGTCGCTTTCCGGTCTATTCAAATAATTTAAATTAATGCATCGAAGAATCCGTATGAATGCATCACACTAGCTCACATGAAAACAAAATCTTTTGCTACAGCGTTTCAATATTTATATTGTTCAAATGTTCTGGACAGTTTATTAGTTCCAAGCGTTAAGTCTAACATCCTAAAAGACAAAAAGTGTTTCAAATTTTCTGTTATCAATGAAGCATCATATTGTAACACAACATATTCGAATACACATTACTTTAAAAAATGTCAGCAAGATGACTTCCGCTCCTTTTGGAAAATTGGGTTGAATGTTGCCACTTACCGTTCTTGAAAAATTACTCACTTATGATTCAAATAATGGCAAAATATCAATAGATCCATCTTGGGCAATCGATCTTTGTGGTGAAGTAATTACATTCAATGTGCGGCACAGCGAAGTAATCCCGCTAAAAGGGGGTTTGAGCACATCGTCCATAAACAACGTTCGTTGGATCACTCTAGAGATAAATCATGAAAAAATACACAACTCTTTTTTTGAAAAACGGTCTGCTACGGTGAGAAGATGTGGAGACTAAGTTGATGTTCATGAGTGACACCATCCCAAATGTTTCGCCAGAACCTCTAGTGAAGTTTAATTAGATACATTGGTTTTCGTGAGATCAGATGTGATTGTTATGGTGACTGCATATTTCAGTAAGTTCATACCTCATTCTCATCAGTGAAAAATGTAAATCCTAAAAATTGAATGAACAACTATTTTCATATTGTGCGCCGAAAACATTTTCTAGACTGAACATCCTGGAATTTTAATTATTCTACCAGATGCATACGGTACAGTAATCAATCAACTAGGAACAGCACTAAAAAATATTTATATTAAAATTAAATTCTCATATTTAGTGCGTCACTGGCAACACAGCTGACGTCGTGTGATGCTAATCATGTGATCACGTGAGCTAATCTCTATAAGCATCTTAGGTTTCAAAATTATTCCGTAAAATTGTTCCGTATTTGGATTTCAAGAATTATTTCGTAAGTATTATTATAAAAAATAAGAATGTTATAAATGCCCTGGATCTAAGAAAGGTTATACCTTTCCTAAGATAAGCCACGTTTCAAGATACGCTAAGTTTCAAGACACGCTATACCAGTTCCAGCACGGTTACCGCTATTCGGTAAATATTAACATCTCAATTTTGGTGAATGTGGGGCCTATTTTGTTACTATATAGGTATTTTCATATTTATGAAGGGATGGGGTAGTAAAGAGCGGAGATACACTTCAGCTAAAGTCGAGATATTAATATAATTAATATAATATAATTATGAATAGCAAGAGATTTGTTGAAGCTGATGTGATCTGACTTGTTTCTGCACCAAGGTTCAACAGAAAGGGATTCTTTCAAGTCTTTTAGAAAACTTCAATACATTAATAGATTAAAAATATAACACTGTTTCATTCAACACTATTTCTGAACGCACTCTTGTCTATTTCTTTTCTGATTTATTGATTAGTGCATTCCGGGCGCGTTAACTGCTAAGGTCATTAGTCTCGAAAAATGTAGTGTATGTTTTCATCGCGGTTGATAGCGGTGATATTCCACTCGTTGGCTGGCGAAATCCGGCACCGGCCTAGATCGGCTTGCAGGGATTTTTCCAACCAGCTACCTCCCACCAGCGGGACAATGCCCCAACCGGGACAAGCTCTAACTAAAGACTGGTCTCCCGACAAGTGGTGATAGTGTAGTACGATGTGAGTGTGTGTAAATAAGGGGTGAGGATAGGACAGGAAGCAGAAGGAAAAGATTGCGCGCGATCCATGGCCCTGTATTTAGGGAACTACTCCGGCAGTCGCCTGGTATTGTAAGGAGAAATCACGGAAAACTACCGATTAAAACAGCCAGCCGCTAGAATTCCCCTCCGGTAAGCGACTGAATTCGACCTAGCTATGTAGCTTAGTATCGAAAATCCTGCCATCGTCGGACTCGAACCCTAGGACGTCCAGGTCAGAGGCATTTCAGTGATATCAATCGACGCTCTGAGATACCTTTGCCGGTCTATTTCTTGCCTCCTCATTAACTGCGACTGCCCTTCATGTGCGACCACCTCGTTTGCCGGGTGTGCAATCTCGTTCCCGATCTGCCTCGCGCCAACGCATTCGCGATCACCGCCACCGGCGTCATAGGGACGCCGCTGCGTCGGCCCCCCGCCTGCGCCGCCAGGCCTCGTCATGAAGACACTCCACGACCGATAATTAGCCCTGGTAATTACCTCGACGTTTACGCTTCGTAATTTGATATTACATCGAACTCCAGGATGTATGCGCCTCGGTAATTATTTCATCTATGACTCAATCGGCGCTTCTTGATACCACACGCGCACACGTCTTTGCCACAAGGCGAGGAAAGTTCGGGAAATCTCGCCGGAGACGAGAAACGGTTTCGCTGGAAACGAATCATTAGTTTTCTGCAGGGAATGATCGAATCAATTAACCTCGACGGGAGCGACTGTAAATTTGTACAAGGTGTGAGGTGGCGGTGAAAGTTTTTCCGTATTTTACGCGTATGCGTGGGAATCGCCGCTTGTTTCCGCAGACGGTTCTTGAGGTAGGTAATTTGCAAATATGATTGGGTGTTTTCGGAAGAGAGTGAAATTAATTGCAGGTGGAATGCTGAAAAGAGTTATTCCGAGAAATGACTCTCAACGTTTCCCAATTTCTTTATTAAAAATATAAATCTTCTTGATTCTTCAATACACGTGTCCTAGCATCAGCATAATTTTAATAATAATTTTTCGTAATGGCTAATGGCTATCGACTGTCACTGTTTATATGTGCGTTTACTTAAGAGGAGATTTTTAATCAATGAAATCAATTTATAGATTCCCCAGTACAACTTGGATGAAAGTTTATCTTTGTCTGACCGTATGAATCGATTCCTCATTAATGTTTAATTTAATAAATTTTGTGACAAGCATTATACTTCAATATAAAACTACATAGGTAACTACTGTTTATGGAACAGACTACTTATAGAAAATTGTACTTATCAAATCACTCATTGAATTCATTTGGAACTAGATGATTACTCACCAAAAACGCTCTGGACATTGATTTAAATGAGTAAAATTTATTTAAAAATTGCCTTTGAACGCCTAGTTGTTGTTCAAAGATCCGTAACATTGAATTTAGAACCACTTAAAAATCGACATCTTTTTTTTCTTTTACCACAAACAATAAATTGGTATTGATATATTACATTTAGTTTAATTTTCATTCAGCATCCCAGAATGTTGAAATAACTCACGAAACAGGCCAGTCAGTAGCAGCACCTCAAATACATGCATCTAAAAACCCCTTCACAACTGGACAGTATTGCATCTTCCTTTCAAGAAAAATAGCCAGTCACGATGAGCTCTTAGATAACGATTCTCCACTCCCTACAAAACAAAACAAAAAATCTATTTAGTCGAGCTCTACGTAAACCTTACAACACATGTTAGCGAAATTTGTTTAAAGCATAGGGGCTATACAGGCTGATATCAATAAATCTTAATGATTTCTATGTACCAACTCCAAGCGGTATTCAATTGCACAAACAGGTGTAGAATAAGCCCACATTAGAGTAATTAAATGTCCGTAGGAGATCATCTAGCGGCGCTCCGCTTATAAATAATGGAACGAACGCGTTGTCGTCGGCAGCCTTCGCCGGTCGCCTTCGAACAAAGGGCTCGCCTCAACGAACAAGCGCCCTGATTGGGCGAGCGCCGCGTGTAGCCCATGGGTAACACGCGCATGCGTGGCGCGTAGCTTTCAACACGGCGGCAGGTAATTAGGCACGGCGTCTGACGACGGCGCTCGGCGGCGGGCGGCGGCGGCGGTGGCGGCATTGGAGTGCCGGCACGGAATGCCCCAAGTTGGGAAAGAAACAAGGAGCCGCCTCGGCGCCGCCTGTGCTGCCGCCGCCAACCGTCGCCGCCATCCCGGATGCCGCCGAAGTCCCAACTCATCACTTTTCTACGTGACCGCCCCTTCCCTGGGTGCAACTGTACCCAATTTTCACAATAGCACTATGTCTTTGTCATTTCACAGCACAGTGAACGTTGTGTTCGCCAAATTTTTTAATTTTTGTATGTTTCCAGCTTCTTCCCAAGTGTTTCGGATGCCTCCCGAAGTCCCTACATCATCACTGTTCTACAGCTATCGCCTCTTTCCCTGGGTGCATTGTATCCATTTCACACGAGCACTGAAACGGTCATTATATACGCACCACTGATGTTCATTTCACAGTATAATGGGCGTTGTTTCGCCAAATGTTAAATTTATTTATGTATATTGTCCAGCTGCTTCCATAGTTTCTCAAGATGTACCAACATTATCGTTCTTCTCACTGTGGACGCCAATTCCCCGGCGGAACTCTACCAATTTTTTACACTGTTCAACTTCTTCCCATGTCTTAAGGATTCCACCCAGGATTCCAAGCATTGTTACATTCTAATATTGCTGAATTTCTCCAAGTGCAACTTCTATTAAATGTTTACCGAGCACTGATTTCATTCCACAAGCATAGACGTTGCTTTCTCCATCTTTTATTTTTTTTTAGGATGTCGAACTTTCTTGCAAGTCTTGGGATACAATGAATTTTCCCAACACAATCACTATTCTACAGTCAGCCACTCTATGAACATTTTCAGAAGAGCCTGATTTCACTTACACGGCTAGTGGACGTTGTTTCACCAAATTTCATTTGGAGAAAATCATGTCCAACTTTTTTACACATGTACTTCGGATACCACCAAATATTCGAACATCATCTCCTATTGAAGCCTACGCCGCCTCTTCTCTCTAGTTCTAATGTTTCCCTAATTTCATTCGAGAACTATTTCATTTTCACTGCGAAGTGATCTTCACCAAATTGTCATTGTAACATACACATTTCTTAACATATGTTCTTTTGGATCCACTAAAGATCCATTATTATCCTCTTTATAACAGTCGCCATCAATGTCTCCCAGGCATAATTACCCCCTAATGTTTCATACGTTCAATGTAATTTGCGAAGTAAGAAACGCTGCGTTGTTTTAATTTCTGTAAATTATCCAGCTTCTTAAAATTCTTTTAGAATCTCACCAGAAGTTCCAGCATCGTCGTCATTTCTACATCACCAC